>JAPCYS010004056.1:0-19668 GCA_028641055.1 Alopecurus myosuroides | reverse complement strand
TGAGCCCATATGCACACAAATATGCATCTTGGAAACACGGACAATGCTAACGAGGGAAGTTTTTTTTTACTGAATAAAAAGACAATTTTCAATTTTCAGAGTGTTAGAAATGGGTTTTTTTGTGAAGGACCTACCACAAACATGTTGCAACATTTGGGGGCTTAATTTTTTGAACATGCTAGCACATGTGATATAACCAAATAAATAACCTGTTTTCTAAGATAAGATTTCCATCCACCTCTTTTGAAAATCACAAGTTTCTGCTGATTCAGTTGGAAACGGGACAAATTTGAACTACAGGTGCCTCGTAATTTGTTCATAAATTTTGGCAAAAATCATTTTTAGGTACTCAACTACCTATTTCAATAGAGATCCACAATTAGTTGCTGAATATACAACCCCTAGCTACGAACAGTCATGCCCTTCGTCTTGACTTTCTCCTAAAACAGGCTGAGAAAATTCCAAAAAATTCAAAAAACCCTAAATAACGCGAGACCTTCGCGTGGTATCATTACATATGTCCTAGTATCTACCAAAAATAATAAACATGCATTACGACAGTTCTGTTGAAAAAGTGTTCACAAAAAGAGCTATCTCCTCCTAACATTCTAGGGTTTTGGTTGAAATGACGCGTGTTATGGCCAAATGCATGGCATAGTTTGTTATAATGAGCCCATATTGCACACAAATATGCATCTTGGAAACACGGACAATGCTTACGAGGGAAGTTTTTTTTACTGAATACAAAAACAATTTTCAATTTTCAGAGTGTTAGAAATGGGTTTTTTTGTGAAGGACCTACCACAAACATGTTGCAAAATTTGGGGGCTTAATTTTTTGAACATGCTAGGACATGTGATATAACCAAATAAATAACCTGTTTTCTAAGATAATATTTCCATCCACCTCTTTTGAAAACCACAAGTTTCTGCCGATTCAGCTGGAAACGGGACAAATTTGAACTACAGGTGCCTCGTAATTTGCTCATAAATTTTGGCAAAAATCATTTTTAGATACTCAACTACCTATTTCAATAGAGATCCACAATTAGTTTCTGAATATACAACCTATAGCTACGAACGGTCATGCCCTCCGTCTTGACTTTCTCCTAAAACGGGCTGAGAAAATTCCAGAAAATTCAAAAAAAAAACCTAAATAACTGAAGGGAATATGCCCGAGAGGCAGTAATAAAGTGTTTATTATGTTATTCCTTGTTTACGATAGATGTTTATTTCTCATGCTAGAATTGTATTAACCGGAAACTTTGATACATGTGTGATTAATAAACAAACCAACGTTCCTAGTGAAGCCTCTCTTTTAACTAGCTCGTTGATTAACAGATGATCAAGGTTTCCTGATCATAGACATTGGATGTTGTTAATAACGGGATCATGTCATTAGGAGAATGACATGATGAACTTAGACCCTAACTAAGTATAACAATACGATCAAGTCATTTAGTTTTGTTGTTATGTCTTACATTCGGAGTAACATTGTTCCTTAGACCATGAGATCATGTTAATCACTAATACCGAAAGAATTCTTTGATAACATCAAACGTCACACCGTAACAGGGTGACTATAAAGGCGGCATTAGGTATTCAGAAAGTGTTAGTTGAAGCTCATGGATCAAGAATGGGATTTGTCCATCCAATATGACGGAGAGATATACTCAGGGCCCTCTCGGTGATATCACATCGACACCGCTTGCAAGCACGTGATATGATCACAAGGATGTTATATCACAGGAACGAGAAAAGAGTACTTGCTGGATAACGAGATCAAACAGGGTATGGTGGATACCGATGATCGGATCTCGGGCAAGTAAAATATCGCGAGACAAAGGGAAATAGTTACGACGTTGAAAGGTTCACACGATCACGAGAGTCATCGTTGAATATATAGGAGTCATCACGGATCTCCAGATCCGGCTGTTGATTATTGATCGGAGAGGAGTCTCGATCATGTCTATATTATTCGCCAACCGTAGGGTGACACACTTAAGGTTCGATGAAGCGTTAGAGAGGATACGGAATACAGAAGAATATTTTGGGTAGCTTCAAAAAATTGTTTCGGGTGAAAATTGAAATAGTTCAAAGGGTTTTTCATCGAATGGTTGTTTATAGAATTAACAAATGATTTGAGGTGCTACATGCAAATGTTTGTTAATGGAATTAACAAATATAAATAAAGAAATAATTTTTTTTATTTATTTATTAAAGAAAAACCTTTGTATTTTCTAAGTGGAAAATTAAGGGAGTATGAGTGGGTGTGCGTGGGGCTTCCACTAACATGAAGAGAGGAAGGAGTGGGGGCACCCATGGCTGGCCGCACCCCCTTGGGCTGCCTTCCCCTCCCCTATAAAAGGAGGGTGAGAGCTCCCTCTTCTCTACACACTTGCCCACTTCCTTTTCCCTCCACCCGCTGCTCCATTCCATGGTTGCTGGCTTGGCAAAGCTCTGACCGTGGGATTCTTCACCACCACCACGCCGTCGTGCTGCTGGAGTTCTGCGGGGATCCTCTACTGTAGCATCCCAACTTTTAATAAAGATGGAATACCTGTGTTATTGTGCTAGTCCCTGGATCAATTGCTAGCACCACAGTACAACATGAAATATCATGCAAATGCATCAAATTCTATTACATCGCATGATACAGTCTTCACAAAATAGTATTACAACTTGCATAGTCTTAGAAGACTAGCAGAAAACTATGATATACAACGGAAGACATAGAACTACATTGAGCCCATCTTCTTCATGTGCCACAGGCAAAACATGTTGGCGATAGTCTCGAGATCCTAAACGAAATCCTCACTCGTCTTCAGAAATTTCTGCAATATGGAATATGCAGCCACAAGGGAGCCAATACAATTTAATGTATTGGCAAGTAACACTGTGGTGGATATAAATGGCAAGACTAATAATATATGCTTATTTGGCTGAGTGGAGTTTTGGCTAAGTTTGCATAAAGCCAGTTTTTCATCTATAATAGGTATCACTGATAGAAATCAATTAACCTTAACTAAAATTAAGGAGTACCACTGATTGACATCATGGTAAACTCCTACCCATGTTTACCCATCAAAAATTTATTATGAAGTTGGCATGATGAGATTCTTCCGTCATTCCTTGTCGAGCTGCTCAAATTGTCCATGACCGGGGACACGGCTAAGATCTTAGTTCGTTGACTCTGCAGAGTTTGTGCACTTTCACCTTTAGACTCAAATCAGCCCAAACATCCTACACATCCTGAGTTCTTTAAAGAAAGGAGAAGATTGAGACGAGATCTTTCAAAAGAAATTTCACCACCTTCGGGCTTGACCCGTTCCAACCTATACCCCCTACATCTGCTTGTCAAGGACTGGTGAGTTCATTCAACTTAGTTGATCAAGACAGAGCCCATATAACGAAAGGTTGCACGGGAAGCTACTAAACTTAGAGGGACATGGTAATCTCTTTGTTCCTGGGTGGCCATCCTCAAGTGACAACCTCAAGTGGAATAACCCTTAGACAAGGGCCCTGAGGAAACACTTAACATAAACCAGTCTTACCACTTCCACCCAGGTGATTCATTAAACTTAGTAGTTTTATCCTTAACATCTAAATAAAACATTTGAAGAGCATAGCAATTCTACTAAGTTCAATGTCTTCTATACTAGAAGGATATAGAAGGATGGCTACACACTACTTGGGATATTAGCATAGCATAATATAACTTAGTAAAATTTCCTATCATGCATACTACTCAAAACTCTATAATGCATATAAAAATAATAGGTAGTTGATGGTGTGTTACTTGCCTTGTTGAAGTTGGTGAAGATATCACACTCTCTTCACAAAAGATCGTTTCTCTTCGTACAATCTATTCATGGAAAACACAATAACAAGCATACTATCAAACAAACAAGCAAGTGAAGAAAACATACAAAGCAACAATCATGGGAAAGGAGGTTTAACCAAGTTGGCTAGGACAAGGTCAAGGTTTCCAAGAGTTCACTAAGGATTGGTTTAGCTTGAGTTTGTAGTAATCAAACTGTATTGAAAACATATTTATCTAAGAAGTTCCAAGAGTTCACCAAGGTGATCTAACTATCTCAACTATTGTAACACATAACAATGTGTAACACTTAGTTGTTTTTATCAAGACTTTTGAGTGATCTAAGTTTAGTCTTTCCATTTTGGTTAAGGTGGGTCTAGGTTCAACTAACTTCATAGCCATAGATAACAAGACAAAGTATTGGATTTTCCATTTGGGCCAATGGTTGGACAGAAACAACTTTCTAAATCTTCAACTTGTATGGATTGCTCCAAGTCTTCACATGCTTGTCCTCTTGAAGATCATCTTCATACTTCTATTGTAGTATTGTTCCTTGGATGGATTCTTCTCTTGGTCTTGATAAATTCTTCATGGCTTTCACTTCACTAATTGGTTTGGGTATGGGATGGGAACAAATATCACTAAGTCAAATGGAAAGAAAATAGGAAGAAAGATAGAAAGAGAGAGGGAGATGTCTTCTCCTTGATTTTCTCCATACACTTGTACTTCTTTCAGTTGCTTCTATTTGTGAAGTCAAAATATTTTCTTCAAAATTTCTTCATTGATCTTCCTTGTAGCTCTTCATGTTGCCATCAAGTTCAAAATGAAGTTTCCTTCTTGTGATTGAGTCTTGATCTCCATTTTGCTGACTTGGTGAATTCCTGAAGCAAGAATGGGGGGGTGTTGTCTTGGTGGTATCACGGCATATGCCATGGGATGGCTAATGTGTTGGGGCCGATGGACGCTGGAGGTGATCGGGGAGGGATCACACGGCGAGTAGCCGCGTGTAGGATGTCTCTAGCACTTCAAACAACACGATCTTACCCAGGTTCAGGGCCCTCGTGTGGAGGTAACACCCCTACTCCTGCCTTTACTCTCTATATGTGTATAACCGAGTAGCCACAGTACAAATCAGGCCTTCAGCCGAGTAGCCACTCTAGCTCTCTAGATCTCTCTGTGTCAAGTGAAGCAAAGTGTCGACCCTCGCGCAGGAGGGGGCAGGGCACCTTATATACTGGTGCCCAGCTGAATAGAATAAGACTATAAGGTACGACTGATGGGGCAGGAGCACTGCAGAACAGAGCACGCCTCCGGCTTCTCGCTGACGCGGGCGCCGTAAGTTGTCGCGCCGTTCGGAGATGGGACCTGTCCACCATGTCAGTGAGATAGGGTAGGCCCCTACCCCTGTCCTGTCCCCTCTGTAAGTGACAGGACTTGACAGGCGCCTACCGCACTGTAGCCACGCCGTAGCGCGGATAATCACGCGCTCTGTAAGTTGAACCGCACGCCGGTACGAACACAGGATACGCGGGATCCCTTGTCAGAACGACTCCATTGACTTCTGGCCCGAGTAGGAAAGCACTCCCTCTACTCGGACCAACTTCTCTACTCGGACGAACAGAACTTGCTTGATTTCTCCTCTTGGCCATTTGTGGGTACGGCCGGAAAGAAACCTACCGGGTAGCAAGTACCGGGTAGCCATCTACCCAGTCAAACAGCATCTTGACCTTGTCTTTAGCACTTGCCTTACACCTACTCGGGGGTAACCCCCCGACATTAGTCCCCGAAGCTGGTAGAGTCCTGCGAACTCGTTCACTGGGACCTGCCAGCTTAAAACAAAAACTGTCTTCATGAACACGCAACGCCGAGTTGCACTCCAACTCGAACCAGTAAATCCTTCTCGAATCTCTTCAAATGTCCTCAGGGGAGCACCTCCCCGGTAGCTGAGTAGAGCCATTTCTCTCTTGAGCTGCCGAATAGAATAACTTAGTGAAATGTTGAACTCGCTCCTGCTGAATCGGAGCGAATCCACCTCTGCGTGTCGCTACGGGGCACGAGTCACACCCCTGTGCCCCCGACGCCTCGGTGCCTGGAATACAGCAGGCCACGCACCAATAACTGCAACCCTGGCCCACTAGCCTGTTAAGTCACCTCAACCGTACTCAAGGGCCCACGATCTCGACGTGGGATTAACTGCGCCCGTTACGCGCGCGATATGCGATGTGTGCGTTTCTAACGGTCGCGCAACCCACGCCGCACGATCTCTGCGCACGATCAATCCATGATTAATCCGCTGGTAACCACAACTCGCGGGGGAGAGATAAATACCCCCTCGACGCTCCCTTTTCCTCTTTCCTGCTCGTTCCAATCTCGTGCCCCCTCGCCTCTCCGCCGCCGTCGAGCACACCGCCACCGCAACCACTTGCTGCACCGCTGCTCCACGCGCCGCAAAAGAGACAGAGAGCAACTCCTCCGCCTGTTTCCGCCTCCAATTTCTCACAAATTCTTCCGCTTCCATGGCTCCTCGCGGAGACGACGATGCGGCAGCCCGCGCCGGCTGGGAGGGATCCGAAGTCACGGCGGAGGACTGTCAGTGGCTTGTCAACACATGCCGCGTCCCTCCCGGCGTCGTCTGTCGGTAGCCAGGTACTGAAATCATCCCCAAACCCGAGGAGGGCGAGTACGTCGTCTTCCTTCTCACTTCAAGCGCGGCTTCGGCCTTCCCATCTCTGAGTTCCTCAAAAACTTCGGCCTCCAGCCACATCATCTTCCACCCAACACCCTCGTAATGCTATCCATCCATGCCGTGGTATGCGAAGCCTTCTTAGGCGTCTACCCAACCATCCACACTTGGGCTAGGTATTTCTTCTTCCGAAAACAGAGAATTCCCAATCCGGGTAACACCGAGAGCGCCCGCGCGATGACGCAGTCGGGATGCGCCATGATGCTGCAGCGCACGACTGGCCATCACCCGCGGGTTAAGGGACTGGAAACTGTGCGCAAGTGGCAGCACAGTTTCCTATACGTGAAGAACGTCGCCACGGAAGAGGGGAAGCCGATCAAGGACCGGATAGGGCTTCCAAAGTTCAAGAACGCAAGGCCAACCCAGCAGAACTGGGGCTACCACCCCAAGACCACCATCGAGGATGTCGTCCAGGTTGAGCGGCGCCTGGTCGAGTTGCAGGATGAGGGATTTCTCCGAGACGACCCCATCGCGTGCTGGATTTCACGCCGAGTACTCCCGCTCCAGCGTCGCTCGCACAAGATGTGCTACATGGGAGGAAGCCGAGACTGCACAAGGACAACAACCTTCGAGCTCAGCAAAGCCGAGGTGGCCATCTGGGCCAGATCCATCATACAAACCTCGCTCTCCGACACCTGGATGTATGGCTTTGAGCTGTATAGCCGCCTCAAGCCCATTGAAAAGGTTAGCCTTCTGTGCTTTGTTTCTGCACTTTGATACCGAGTAGTTGGCCTCTCAGCTATGTATGCTTAGTCTTTGCATGCTGCACCGAGTAGAACATCACAAATATGTTGTTGGCTTTATATGCTTTGTGTTTGCACGCCATGCCGAATAGAAATCCTTAGATGAATATGCTTTGTGTTTGCATGCTATTCCGAGTAGAACCCCTTAGCTTAATATGCTTTGTGTTTGCATGCTATTCCGAGTAGAGCCCCTTAGCTTAATATGCTTTATGTTAGCATGCTATGCTGAGTAGAACTACTTAGCTGAGAAATTAACTCACTTGTGCTATCTGTTTTGCCTCTACAGCACATCGATCGCCAGGGAGAAGAAGACATTGAAGTCTTCGAGGGCAATTGGTCGGATGACCAAGAAGAGGACGATGAGACCGCCTATGATACCCAAGACACCCTCTGCATCCCTCACGCCAAACAGCCTGGTAAGCAACGAGTTGATGCGTCTATTCGGGACTGGTCCGAGGAAGACGAAGGTGACTAAGTTCACCTCCCTGATCGCGAGTAGCGCACTCGGATTTCATTTTCCGTTTCTGAATTCCTTTTCTCCTCTACTCTGCAGAGGATCCTGAGCTGGACGAAGATGAGGAGCCCCTGGAGGTTAAGCCCCTATCTGTGGCTGCTCCCACAACTCGGAAGAGGGTGGGCAGTGGTGCCCAAGAACCTGCTCCGAAGAAAGCCAAGAAGACGGATAAAACGAAAACCACCACCAGAAGACAACCCCCCACCGCCAAAGGGTAAGTCACCCCATCCGAATACCAACTCGTCACTGCTTCTTGCTATGCTCTTCTGCTTCTCCCTTTCTGAACTATTTCTTTCTTGCAGCGCCCCTCTGGACGTTGATGCCGCTGCAGCCCCCACTCGATCCAAGAGGAAAGCCGTCATGGACCTCGAGAAGCTCGTCGATCTCTCATAGGAGGAAGATGAGCCAGCTCAGCAGGACAGGACACGTGCGTCCTCTCCATTAAGTTGGAGGAAGATACCGGCTCCGAGAACACGGGCACTGGTGATGATGATGATGAGAACCTGGAGCAGCAGACTGACGCGCATCAGACTGCGCAGGATGCTGCTCACACCGAGATGCCTCCCTCTCCCCCAGCTGCATCAGCTGGGAGAAAGCTGAAGAAGATGCCGAGAATCAAGACTGTGTCGCCCTGGAGCGGCAAGATGACAAAACCGAGCAGCAGGACACTCAAGCTGCAGCTCAAGATGATCCCGCGGCCAAGCCGCTGGTAGAAGAAGTTACGGACACGAGACCTGATCCCGCTGCCGAGCAGCGGGTAGAAGAAACTGTGGTGGAGTCCGCCGGCCAGAGCAAAGCGCAGCCAGGTGTTGTGCCGGATAGCCGGCCCCCTGTGCCGCCTACCCAGCAGGCGACTCCACCCACTACTCCAATCCCTCCACCAACCAAGACTGCACCATCACCTCCGCCCACTGCTTCTCGCAAGGCGCCACCGCCCACTTCTCGGCCAGATACTGCTCCCAGCCCCAAGAAGAATATCAAGTTTGAAGCTGCGCCTACGCGGAAGAATCCGCCGCGCAAGGTTGCACAGGCTGGAGACCAGATGCCAGCACCCAAGCCACCGATTGCACCAGCCGGGAAGCCGGTAACAAAGAGCACACAAATGAAAATCGGCGCGCCCACCTCTAGCAGCAACCCGGCTGCTACTGGATCCGCTGAAGGAACTGTTGTCCGCGCGCAAGCCAGCTGGCCGCAATACCTGCTGGAGGTGTCCAAGAAACATGACATCTCACTGGCCAAAGGCGAGAAGAAACTTTCTGCCTTGAAGGGAGGTCAGGCCAAAGCGGTCGACGTCATGTCCAAAGGCAAGGGACCAGCACCAGTTCCTGAGCTCCACTCGCGCGAAACCGAAGAGGATGAGATCGAGTCAGAGGGCCTGACCACGGTCCTGGACCGGGTAACATTTGTGGACAAGGTTTGGGAAAGCGATGCTCATGGCGTCCCAAAGTGGAACGGCCTTACGCTGCGTCCAGTTGACCACTACCGCGTCGACTAGAACAAGGCCGATATTGGCTCTGTTCCAATTACCATCGCCTCCCCCACCTACACTCTGGCCGGGAAACTGTTCTGCCTCCACAAAGCCGCCGAGGACGTCGAGCAATCATATGCTGTAAGTGTTTTTTCTTTTCTTGTTTTTTCCGAGTTGCAGTTTCTCTGTTCCTCTTCTCTTCTCTCCTGTTCTTCTTTTCCTCTTAGCCACTCCCCAGTCCTCGAGATTCGGACCGAGTAGGCGAAAACTCGACCGAGTTGCCATCTACTCGGGGAAAATCTTCCAAAATACTCGAACTCTCTCTCTTCTCTTCTACAGAATAGCCTCCTCAAGAGGACAAAAGTGTTCCGCCGGCTGCTCTGGAACCATCGTATCGCCAAGGAAAAACTCGAGTCTCTTGAAGCCGAGAAGAAGATGAGTGAAGCGATGGAGCAGGCGGCATTGGACAAAACTCTCCAGATTTCTGAAGTGGAAGGTAAGTTCTTGGCAATTCGGTTTGTGCGTTTTGTGTTTATGCCCGTTTCTTTGCTTTTTGCTTTAACTTGGTTACTCTGCAGGCAAGCTCAACGAACTGATGGAGAAGCATCGCGACTGCGAAGTTTTCGCTGCTTCTGCTCAAAGCAAGATTGCCACTCTCGAAGGTGAGTTGCTTTCCTTCTCTGCACAATTGCCTCTTTTTACTCTGCTGACGCTGCTGTTCTCTTTGCAGAAGAATACAAGAACTTCCGGGAGCAACACTTGAACTGCTTCATGGCCGCCGAAGTGCGGCAACAACTGGAAACCCGCGAAGCTGAGCTCAAGAAAGAGCGGCTCGCCGAGATGGCGGAGTTTGAAGAAATGCAGGTTAAGCTGAAATCTGCTCTCCAGGATTCCCTCGACCAGGCTGCCGAGAAGGAGGAGGTCATGAAGACAGCCGCTGCCAGAGAGAAGACACTGGAGATGGAACTCTCGATGTTGAAACAGCACAACGAGCAACTCATCCTCCAAATCTCCAACGCACGCAGCATTGAAGACATGCATATTGCTGAGGAGGAGGACTCGAAGATCAAACTGGGGGCCTTGCTGGTGGATCTTGAACGTAAGTTTTCTCTTCTCTGCACCTGGCTGTTTCTCTTCTCTGCCGCCCTTTCTAACTCTTATTGGTTTCTTTTTTAGATATCTTCCCTGATCTCCGCGCCGCTAGCACGCCTGCTCTGGCGAAGGCAAGGCAACTCCGAGCTGAATCCGGGATGCCTGTCGACACCAAGTCCACCATCAACGATTACCTCCTGAATATCAAAACTCAACTCCGCTCCCTCAAGGGCTTGGGCACCACCATGGTATCCACTGCATACAAGCTGCATGATCTGTTCTGGACGAATCAATCTGCGCCAGACAGCTTCAGCGAGATCGCCGAGAAGCTGGATGGCGTGAAAGCCGAGTTGAAGAAGTGGCGTGCCTCTGCAGCTCGGGCAGGAGCTGATCAGCTGCTGCACTTCATCACCAGCTGGTACGAGAACCTCAATCTCGAGAGGATCCCCGTTCTGCGCGAAGACTCCAAGTGGACCACCAATTCCGATTGTGTTACTCGCCGGAAAGCGGTGGCCTATAAGATTGCCTCTTATGCTGACACCGCCACCTACATCGACGGCCTCCCCGAGCCCGACACCGAGCCCAAAGACGAGGACGAGGACGATGAAGAAGACACCGAGTCGGAGGACTTGAGCCTGTTTGAGCAGGACGCAACAAAGAGAGCCGTCGAGAAGGGGAAGGCCAAGGTTGATGTAGAAGCCGAGAAGCCGCAACCTAACGCCCAGGAGGCCACCATCATTACCGAGATGGTGATCCAGCAAGCGGCTCCCGAGCTGGGCGCAACTGGCGCCTTCCCGATGCCCGGCTTCTAGTCTGCTGCATCTACCTCTGCCACGGATCCCATCTCGGTTGCCACTGCAACCTCAGAACCAGCTGCCAATGCCAACTCTGAAGCTGATGCTGACAGTGCCAAGGCGGACGACACCGCCGCTACTAAGGAGTGAATCCTAAAAAACTTTTATCTTGAACTTTGATCAGATCCCCGGGATGCCGGGTGCAAATGTATCCATACTATTAAGTCTTTGTTGCTACTCAGTTTTAATTTAGTTGAAGTTCTTAGCAACTCTGGCTCAATGACAGGTTGCGTTAATATGCAAGTCCCCGAGTTGCATTTTTTATCCACTCTTCCTTTTTATCTCAGCTCTTACCTGCAACTTGTTGCTTTTTTGGTAGTCGAGTCACAAGAGTTCAAAGTTGGAGTTTCAAATACTTAGCCACTTAGAAAAATCATAGTAACGCTGCCCACCACTTAGCCGAAAAGAAGGAAAGCGGTAAAGAACACTCTATTCGGTTGCCACACGTTTCCTTCCCTTCGCAATTTTTCATGTGTTCATTGACCCTTTGGATTGTTCTCTGGCTTGCCATGAAGCCGGGTTGCGGACAACAGCAGAGTCGCAGAGTTGGCATGTGGGTTTAAACACACTACTTTATATGCTTTTGAAATTCTAAGTGATTCAACCGAATAGATAAAGTAAGAACAAGATAGACACAAGGAACAATTTGAACGAGGGCAGTCCCCGAGTTCAATTTCAGATTGCCGAATAGAATTTTAACTCGGATAAGAAAGTACATACACAGTTTGCTCATGAGTGAAAACGTCAGAGTAGAGCTACATTCCAAGGGCGCTTAGATTCCTCTCCAGCTCTATCCGGCCTGTTCTTCAGGGGTGCCTGTGCGTCAACTAGATAGTAGGCATCATTGTGCAGAGCCTTTCTCACAATGAAAGGCCCTTCCCACGGAGGGGATAGCTTGTGCATCCCGTCCGTGCGCTGCACGAGCCTAAGGACCATGTCTCCTTCTCGGAAAACCCTTGGGTTCACTTTCCGGCTATGATAACGCCTCAAGTTTTGCTGGTAAACAGCTGAACGTGACAGAGTTAGCTCTCTTGCTTATTCTAGCAGGTCAACATCATTTTCTCGAGCTTCTCTAGCCTCTGCCTCAGTGTAGAGGGTTACTCGGGGCGAGTCATGCTCTAGGTCAGTGGGCAACACGGCCTCAGCTCCATACACCAGGAAGAATGGTGTGTAGCCGGTTGACCGGTTAGGGGTAGTCCTTAGACTCCACAACACCGCTGGCAACTCGTCTAGCCAACACCCAGGTGTTTTCAGTAACGGCTCAATCAGCCTTGGATTTATGCCGGATAGCACCATGCCATTTGCTCTTTCAACTTGCCAATTGGAGGCAGGATGCGCAACATATGCAACATCTAGCCGAATGTGCTTATCTCTGCAGAACCTCGCAAAAACACCCTTAGCAAAGTTTGTGCCATTATCCGTGATAATGTTGTGCGGATAGCCATATCTCAGGATCACATCCTTCATAAAACTCACAGCAGTGACTCCATCGCACTTCCGAATAGGCTTCACCTCAATCCACTTGGTGAACTTGTCAACCATGACCAAAATGTGAGTCATGTTGCCTCTAGCCGGCTTGAAAGGACCCACCATATCCAAACACCAAACTGCAAATGGCCAAGTAATTGGAATGGTCTTCAACTCGAAAGCTGGCATATGAATCTTACTTGCAAATCTTTGGCAGCCATTGCACTTTCTCACAATATCTTCAGCTTGCTTCAAGGCAGTGAGCCAAAAGAAGCCATGCCGAAAAGCCTTGTTGACCAGAGCCCGGGAAGAGGCGTGATGCCTGTATTCCCCTTGGTGTATCTCCACCAGAATTTCTTCTCCTTCTTCTGGCTCTACACAGCGCTGCAGCACACCAGTGGGACTTCTTCTATGCAGCACATCTCTAAAGATAGTATAGCCCTTGGATCTTCTCTGAATTTGCCTCGCGGTAACCTCATCACTCGGCAAGGTGCCATCCTTTAGAAAGGATAATATGGGCAGAGCCCAACTCGGTGTCTCCCGGATGGGAAACACTGGTTCGTCCAGTTCCATTGGATCAGCCACCACTTCCTCTTCTGAGTTGGAGACGAGTCCCCGAGAACTCGGCAAGGACCCCCTCAATGAATGCGACAGTCCCCGAGTTGGGAGGGGCAGTCCCCGAGTAAGAAGGGACAGTCCCCGGGTTGCAGGTGCCAGTCCCCGGGATGGAGACGGTAGTCCCGGGGTTCTCTTTTGCAGCCTCCCAGTCAATCTCCATGGGAACAGCTTTCTCGCCAGGCAGAGAAGGAATGAATATAGACTCCGAGTTGGGGGATGGCTTGATAGATGGCTTTCTCAAATGCTCCAAGGCAATCCCGGCTAGGATGTATTTCCGAGAAGACCCCAACTTGGACAGCTCATCAGCTGCCTCATTCTCTGCTTGGTGTATGTGTTTGAACTCGCGTCCTTCAAAGAAACCAGTCATGGTCTGCACCAGAAACCGATATGACGCCATGTTGGCATCCAGAGCATCCCAGGTGCCTGATACTTGCTGCACCACCAGATCCGAGTCGCCATAATAGATGATGCGCTGCACGCCAACCTCCTTGGCCACCTTCAAGCCGTGTACCACAGCCTCATACTCTGCTACATTGTTGGATGCGTTGAAATGAATCTGCAGCACATACTTGAGTTGATCTCGTTTGGGTGACGTGAGCACCACGCCAGCACCAAGGCCTTGTTTCACTTTGGAGCCATCAAAATACATCTTCCAGTAGTTGGCTACTGGCGAAGGAGGCTCATACTGCACCTCAGCCCAATCCACCAGAAAATCTGATAAGATATGTGACTTGATGGCTTCTCGTCTTGCGTACGAAGGAGCGTACGCGGCTAGCTCAATCGCCCACTTGGCTACTCTGCCACTTGCCTCCTTGTTGCCCATGATGTCCGAGATGGGAGCAGAACTCACCACTGTGATGGGATGCTCTTGGAAATAGTGCTTCAGCTTCTTGGCGCCCAGGTACACACCGTAAGTCATCTTCTGGTAATGCGGGTAGTTCTGCTTGGAGCTGGATAGCAGCTCACTGAAATAGTATACTAGCCGCTGCACAGTATTGCCTTCCTCTTCTCTCTCGACCACAATCAACACACTGACCACTCGGTTAGTCGTAGCAATGTACAGCAGCATTGGCTCTTTGGGTAGCGGACTAGCCAAGATGGGAGCGCTACCCAGCATGGCTTTCAACTCCTTGAATGCTACATCAGCTTGCGGTGTCCAGACAAACTTGTCACTCTTCTTCATCAATTGATACAGAGGCAAGGCCTTCTCGCCCATTCTGCCCAAGAAGCGGCTCAGATAAGCCAAGCAACCGCTGAATTTCTGCACATCCTTCAGTGATCTCGGCAAAGACATGCTCTCTATAGCTTTTATCTTTGAAGGATTGGCCTCAATGCCCCGACTGGATACCAAGAAGCCGAGTAGCTTGCCAGCCGGGACGCCAAAGGTGCATTTAGTCGGATTCAGCTTCATTTTATACTTGCGCAAGTTAGCAAAGGTTTCCTCAATGTCACTAAGCAGAGTATGTGTTTTATTCGTTTTGATGACAATGTCATCTACGTACACCCGCAAATTTTTGCCAATTTTTTCATGCGAGCATTTCTGCATGCATCTCTGATAGGTAGCCCCAGCATTCCGCAACCCAAAGCACATGACATGATAGCAATAAGCCCCGTACGGGGTAATAAAGGCAGTCTTTATTTCATCAGCAGGGTTGAGAGCTATCTGATGAAAACCAGAGTAGGCATCTATGAAAGACAAAAGCTCACAACTGGCAGTGGAATCGATCACCTGATCTATGCGGGGTAGCGGGAAGGGATCCTTGGGGCAGGCCTTGTTCAGGCCGGTGTAATCCACGCACATACGCCATGCGGTGTCGGCCTTGGGGTCCTCCTTCTTCTCAACCATAACCAGGTTGGCTAGCCAGTCCGGATGCAATACCTCCATGATAAAGTTGCTTATCAGCAACTTGGTGATCTGATCACCCATAGCTTTCCTCCTCTCATCACCAAAGCGGCGCATAGCCTGCTTAACCGGCTTGGCATCATGCCGCACATGTAACGAGTGCTCAACCAACTCCCTCGGGACACCCGGCAAATCCTCATTGGACCAGGCAAAAACGTCCCGATTCTCACGGAGGAAGTGGATGAGCTCGCTTCACTATTTCTCTCCCAACCTGGCGCTAATGATGGCAACACGTTCTGGGAACTCGGGATCAACCTGGACCTTCTTTGTCTCCTGGGACGCCTGGAACGCAGTCCCGTACTGGGAACTCGGCATGCCAGGCGCCCCACCTTGCGCTGCTTGCGCCATAGCCACCACCTCATACATCTTCTTCTTCTCGGCAGCAATGACCATGGATTCCGCCAGCTGAGAACCAGCAGAGGCACACTCCAAAGACCTCTTGTAATCACCCGAGATGGTGATGACTCCATTGGGACCAGGGATCTTCATCTTCAGGTAGGCAGCATGGGTAGAAGCCATGAACTTGCTGAGGGCAGGCCTACCGAGTAGAGCATGGTAGGGGCTCTGATGATCAACTACCTCAAACTGCAGGCTCTCAGTGCGGCAGTTCTCCCTGGTACCGAATAGAACGTCTATCCAGACGCGGCCGATTGGAGAGCAAGATACCCCCGGCACAATGCCATGCAAAGTGGTCCTGCTGGGTAGCAACATGTTCTCGGCCATTCCGAGCTTCTCTAGTGTGTCTCGGTACACGATGTTGATGCTGCTGCCGTTGTCTATCAGGACCTTGCTGAACCTGACATTCTTCTGAGTGCCCAAGAAGGTGGGATCCACCACCAAAGCATAGCTACCCGGGTTGGGCATCACCCTGGGATGATCGGCTCTGGACCACGTGATCTCTTGGTTGCACCAGTGCAGGTAATGAGGGACGGGAGGGATCACAGCATTGACCTCCATCGCACGCCTGTGCAGTGACTGCTTTTCGGCGGGCTCGGAGGTGAATATCATGTAGCTCTCATGGTGTTCCTGGTACTGGTTGCGGTCTCCACCACCATTGTTGCCGTTGTTGTTGTTGCCTTGGTGGTTGTTGTTGTTGTTGTTGTTGTTCCTGTTGTTGCGGGTTTAGAAGTTGCGGTTGCGGTTGTTGTTGTTGTAGTTGTAGTTGCGGTTGGCTCCTAAATCCACCTGGTTCACATTCTCTCTTCTCAGGAACACTGCAGTCCTGGGAGAAACTGCCCGAATAGGCTGCACATTGGCATTCGCAGCTGGCAGTGGAGGAGGAGGAGGCAGGTCCTCATTCTTGATGTGGTCCCACCAGCTGCACTGCCGGGTAGTGTGGTTGGCTGTCCTACTCGGATGCCGAGTATGGAAGCTGCATGGCCCATCCTTCATGTTTCCGAAGACAAAACTCGGGCATGAATCCGAGTTGCCGCCACCCTGCTGGGGAGCAGTGTAAGGCTTCTTGATGCCTTGGCCCTGAGTCTGGTTTTGCCCGTATTGGGCTCCAGCAGTTTTTTGCCTTTGGCTACTCCCAGCAGCCGTGGTCACAGCATTCACCTCCTCTGGATCATACCGAGTATCAATTCGGTCACCTCTGCGCTTGTTGCGGAAATCATTGCGCTTCCTGCTGTTATGGTTCCTTCTCGGCTCAGGAGAATCCATCAGAGGCAGAGTAGGATCCCCTAATGTATACATATCTGCAATCTTGATTGTCTTAGCGAGAGTACTCGGCATCTCTCGCTGCAGCTTCTGCCACAACATGCTGCCATGCCTGCAGCCCTGAGCAAACCAAGTAATGGCCTGGGCCTCATTCACACCCTCACAGGTGTTCCTCAAAGTACTCCACCGAGTAAAATACTCGTGATCGGTCTCCTCTTCCTGCTTCTTGCAAGCGGACAGCTGCTGCGGCCTATTCGGCCTCTTGTAGGTGCTGGTGAAGTTGCTGATGAAGGCTTCCGAGAAGTCAAGCCAGCAGTTGATACTGTTCTTGGGCAGGTTGTTGAGCCAAGTCCTAGCCGGACCTTCTAGCATGTGCGGCACATACCACACAGCCCATCTCCGGTTGCCGCTTGCAATGTGCACGGCCGTGACGTAGTCACTCAGCCAGTCTTCTGGCTTGAAACTGTCGTTGTAGCACTTGGTCCCCCTGGCCAGCTGAAAGTGGTTCACTGATGGCTCATCCATGATACAATGACCAAAGCATTCTGGGCCAAGTGGCCCCTTGTTCTCGAGCTGTGCGGAAAGATTGATCCGGTCCAGCTTGTACCTTCCATCGCTGGGTTCCAACACGCGGTCACCCACACGATCAGCGATGTTTCTCGGGTCAGCGTACCCGGCCAGCCCCATGGCCGAGTAACCATCATCATATCTGTTCTCCTGCACAACTGCAGGCTGCACCACCGGGTTGGCTGCTGGCGCAGCCGCACACGGCTGTGCTGCTGCTGGCTGCTGCGTCCTCTGCCGAGTAGGCTGAGCGGCAGGACACCGAAAAGGTCCCTCGTTGCCTCCATCTTGCCTCTTGCTGTGATCTTTATGGGCTTGATAGCCCGCTCCTGCAGAGTTGTGTTTCAGACCGGGCTGCCGCGGCATAGCGTGCTGTTTCGCGGCGACAGCATGGTCGTACACCTGCATCTGTCTGCTCTTCCCAGAGTGCACACTCTAGTCCCTCTTGTTACCGGGAAGCGGCGATGAGGCCTGATCCATAGATCCGGCCGCTCGCGAGTGGACAACCTGAGAAGCGCTAGCACCCGGATTGGCTTTCCGGAACTGCTCATTCTGCCGGCTAGCCTCTAGCACTAGCTCGTTAAGCCTCTCCTGCTGCCTAGCACGCGCGTCGCCAGTAAGATGCGGCAACTCAGCTGCCACTGCCTCTGCAGCCCTAAGAGTTTTGGCGGGGGTGCTGTACCTAGGCCTATCAACAGTGTTCAGACTAGCAGACTTGCTAGCAGCCCTACCATCTCTAGCCAGCTCAGCGCCTAAGTTGCGATGCGTAAAGTCTACTTTGCTAGGCAGCCTAGCAACAGGAGTAAAGCCATGCGCTGCGTTGTACTCATTTTGCGCAAGGTTCAGCTCAAGCCTAACCTTTTCCAGCTCCTGGGTCTCAGCGAGTAGCGCCTGGCGCTGCTGCTCGATTTGCGCCCTCATGGCGGCGAGTTCCGCCTCGGTGGGTTGCGGCATGCCCAGCAGCATGGTGGCACCTGCGCGAGCAGCCGGGATGGCCGCAGAGGTGGAAGGAGGCAGGTTTGAGTCCTTCTCGTAGGGCTTGTGGACCCTCGCACCCACAGGTTCCTCGATGACGCCAGCGGCAGCGGCTGCGCCCTTCCCGGCATCGATAGCCGGGCCTGTGATCATCACCTCCACGCTGTCCGCAGAGCACAGTAGGAGGATCTTCCGCGACGAGCACATCCTCCGGGAACTCGCGGATGACGGTGGTGACGACGTAGACCAGGTGCGAGCCGAAGGAGAGGAGCGAGCCGCCTGCCGGCATGGGTCTACCGCCAAAATCTCCGGCGTTGTCGGTGATGAAGTCGAAGGGGCCGAATCTGTGGACAAGGCCACAGACCATAAGGTACGACTGATGGGACAGGAGCACTGCAGAACAGAGCACGCCTCCGGCTTCTCGCTGACGCGGGCGCCGTAAGTCGTCGCGCCGTTTGGAGATGGGACCTGTCCACCATGTCAGTGAGATAGGGTAGGCCCCTAGCCCTGTCCTGTCCCCTTTGTCAGTGACATGACTTGACAGGCGCCTACCGCACTGTAGCCATGCCGTAGCACGTATAACCACGCGCTCCGTAAGTTGAACCGCACGCCGGTACGGACGCAGGATACGCGGGATCCCTTGTCAGAACGACTCCATTGACTTCTGGCCCGAGTAGGAAAGCACTCCCTCTACTCGGACTACCTTCACTACTCGGACGAACATAACTTGCTTGATTTCTCCTCTTGGCCATTTTTGGGTACGACCGGATAGAATCCTACCGGGTAGCAAGTACCGGGTAGCCATCTACCCGGTCAAACAGCACCTTGACCTTGTCTTTAGCACTTGCCTTACCCCTACTCGGGGGTAACCCCCCGACAGGTGTAGAAGTAAATAGAAAACTAGGTACTAGTGTTTAAGGTTCACTACTTGGTGTTTTATTTGGTTTACATACTAGGGACTTGGTCTTGGATTCAAAATGGCCACAACAAACAATGGTAGAAAGAATAGAAACAAAATCTAAGGCATGATCAACTAGTGGTTCACTAAGATGGATTTTTGGTCCAACTTACAAGGAAATGGTTCAAGGTTTTCCAAAAGGTTTAGGTAATGATGTCTCTGATCAAGGTTATCAAAAGGAGCAATTTTGCTTAAGGGAACATATTATAATTATTTATGGAAATAAATCTAGGTCAAAAATACTCAAATAGACAACTTATTTCTCAATTTTAATTTGATCAAAAATTATTT
>JAPCYS010001568.1:0-19696 GCA_028641055.1 Alopecurus myosuroides | reverse complement strand
AAAATTTGGATTACTCTTTTAAATTCAAATGCGATAAAATTGTAGGGTTTTTCAAATTATTCCATGATAAATTAAAACATCCACTTTTAAAACTTGGTTTTTAATTAGTTTTTTGCAAAATTCATGTGGTCACATTGCGAAGCTTTTCTATTACAAAAATGAATTTCGGAAAACGTCAAAACAGGGGACATGACCGTTAGTACCTAGGTGTTGAATCTTTATGAACTCTTGGTGTATATATGTTGAAGTAGGTACTTGGGTACCTAAAAATGATTTTTGCAAAAAATAAATGAAAACTACGAGGCACCTGTAGTTCAAATTTGGCCCGGTTTTCAACGGAATCGGCAGAAATTTGTATTTTTCAAAGGAGGTGTATTTTGAGATATTGAGAGGTAGTAAGTTTGTTATTTGTAGATCAAATATGACATAATATATTTAGAATTTTACTTTGTACATTTTGGCAACATATTTTGTGTATGTGCTTCACAAAAAAAATCCGGTTTGACACTCCGGAAAGGGAAAATGGTATTTTTATTCAACGAAAATAAAACTTTCTTTTCGTCAACATTGTTAGTTGTTCCAATATGCACCATTTGTGTGGAATATGGGCACATTTAAACAAACTATGCCATGGATGTGGCCAAAACATCCGTCATTTCACCCGAAAGCCATGAATCTTCGTACGAGATAGCTCATTTCTATGAACACATTTTCCACCAAATTGCCGTATTCCAAGTTTATTTTTTTGGTGGATACTTGGACATATATAACAACACCACGCGAAGATCTTGCATCGTTTCGAGTTTTTTTGAATTTTCTGGAATTTTCTAAGCCGGTTTCGGAGAACGGTCAAAACGGGGACATACCGTTCGTACCTAGGTGTTTAATCTTGATGAACTCTTGGTGTTCTATGTTGAAATAGGTACTTGGCTACCTAAAAAATGATTTTTTTCAAAAAATAAAGAGAAAACTACGAGGCACCTGTAGTTCAAATTTGGCCCGGTTTCAGCTGAATCGGCAAAATTTGTCTTTTCGAAAGAGGTGTATTTTGAGCTATTGAGAGGCAGTAA
Source organism: Alopecurus myosuroides (assembly GCA_028641055.1). Lineage (NCBI taxonomy): Eukaryota > Viridiplantae > Streptophyta > Magnoliopsida > Poales > Poaceae > Alopecurus > Alopecurus myosuroides. The sequence continues at coordinate 18,626 of JAPCYS010001568.1, read as the reverse complement.
AGTTTTTTATCGTAGAACAAACATGACATAATATTTAGAATTTTACTTTGTACATTTTTGCAACATATTTTGTGTATGTGCTTCACAAAACAAGCCGGTTGACACTCCGGGAAAGGAAAATGGTATTTTTATTCAAAAAAATAAAAATTTCTTCGTGAACATTGTTAGTTGTTCCAATATGCATCTTCGTCGAATATGGTCACATTTAAACAAACTATGCCATGGATGTGGCCAAAACATCCGTCATTTCGCCCGAAAGCCATGAATCTTCGTACGAGATAGCTCATTTCCGTGAACACATTTTCCACCAAATTGTCGTATTCCAAGTTTATTATTTTTGGTGGATACTAGGACATATATAACAACACCACGCGAAGGTCTTGCATCGTTTCGAGCTTTTTTGAATTTTCTGTAATTTTCAAAGCCGGTTTCAGAAAACGGTCAAAACGGGGACATGACCGTTCGTACCTAGGTGCTAAATCTTGATGAACTATTGATGTATCTATGTTAAAAGGTACTTGTCTACCTAAAAATGATTTTTGCAAAAAATCATGAGCAAACTACGAGGTACCGTAGTTCAAATTTGGTCCGGTTTCATCTGAATCGGCTGAAATTTGTCTTTTTCGAAAGAGGTGTATTTTGAGATATTGAGAGGTAGTAAGTTTGTTATTTATAGATCAAATATGAAATAATATATTTAGAATTTGACTTTGTACATTTTGGCAACATATTTTGTGTCGAGACATCGTAGTAGTTTTCATAGACGGGGGTGCCATGAGACTACGGTAGAGACGTGGGGTAACGGGATCGCGTAGTGAACACAGAACACAGGATTTACCCAGGTTCGGTACGTCGCGACAGTACGACGTGCCTACTCCTGCACTTCTCACTAATCGGTACTAAAGCCCGTAAACAGGGTTACAATGTGAGGGTTTAGATCTAAGCTACTCGACGAGGATGAGCTTCTCGGCGAGTTGGCGTAGAGCTTCTCTGTTATTCGTCCTTGTTTTATCTATCTCCCATCCGGCTTTATATAATAGCCGATTAGGCTTACAGAATAGGAAACCTAGAGGACCACGGTAACTTCTAACTTGGAAAGCAAAGGAATCCGTCTTCTCCTCCAAGCCAGATCACCTGGGCCGTGATCCGGGTTCTTCTAGAATCCAGCTTTCTCTGCGTCGGGTTACTGGGCCGCCTAATGGACCTGAGCCCACTTCCACTTAGGCCACCCTGGTAATCCGGCACTTTATCTACCATCTTATATACCCCTATTGGTATATATCCGACAGTAGCCCCCAAGAAGGATTAAAACTCTGATTCTCCGTCTTTCACAAATATACTTTGTCCGAGAAATATTGAGTCCAGTCTTGATTCTTCTTATTCTTCTTTGAAAGAGATGGTAACATGAAACTCGGAATCCCTGAAATCCGCTTTTCTCTCACGATCCTTCGCGGAAAAGGAACTCCTTACGTCAGCGGCTAAATCATGCTGACGCAAGGGACGTTTGGGTTTCACGCGGGAAACCCTGCAACGTATCTCTAACAGATTCTCACGGAAACGAGGAGATAGTCATTATTTCCCTGTCGTTTTATTTCCCGATTTTCCGGCGAGTGACACGCGTTAAACATCCAACGGTCAAATAGCCGTTGGCACGTATCTTGACGGATTTCTAGCTATAAATAGCCACCCTCGTCCTCATCGAAAATCTTCCGCACTCCTCACTGTCCACGCCATTGACGCGAACGAGCTCCTCGAGCGAAACACTGTCCCGAGCGCAACCTAGCCTCAAAGCACGCCGGAACGCAACGCGCCGCCCAGAAATGGCATCCTCTCCGTCCTCGCCCACTCGCGCCCGCCATCGACGACCTCATCGGCGACCTGGATCCACAGTTGGGGTCACCCAAGCACACCGACGAGCCGGAGAAAACCGCGGCCTCCGCGGCGGCGGAGAGAACCTTACCGCCGCCGCGGACGTTGCGGGCACGAGCTCCGCCGCTTCCCCCCGTTTTCTCCTGAAACGGCGGAGGAGAAGATTTCAAGTCAACGAACACGCTGTGACCGAAGAAGCAGAATTGTCGGCAACTGGAATCCGAGTAACTCTTCCCTCGTCCTCCTTCGACAAATGTCAAAGGAGGGATTAATAGTTAAAGGCAAATGGCGAAACTCAGACGGTGAGCTCGAGCCCAGACCGAAAGACGGAGAACGTGTCCTCCTTACCTCTCACATTACGCGAGGTATGGGTTTACCTCCTTCTGCCTTTCTAGACATCCTTAACTATTACGGCGTCCAACCACATAACCTCTCTCCAAACTCCATCCTCTATCTAGCTAGTTTCCAAGCTCTTTGAAGGATATCTCGGAATAGCTCCTAGTCTAGATTTTGGCAATATTGTTTTGAAGTAAACATAACATCACAGAAGGCATTTCCCCTATCTGTGGAACTATATCTTTCACTCTTCGGAAAAATAGAGGATTGGTTCCCCAGAATACAAATGCCAGAACCCGCCAAATCCTGGCTGGGTTCTTTCTTTTATCATCAGGACATCCCGTTCCCTGGCAAGGAAATCGGGGTTCCTCCATTTGTTAATTCCGCTGCCATTCCTCGAGAGAGTTGGACAGTTGAAGCAGTTGAGACATTGCCGGAAATCTAATGAAGATAAAGCGCCGTATTGCCAAGCTTACTTCCCAACCTTCTTTAACTGGGAAGGACACTGTTTTATGCTGGTTCAGACGTCGTATTCAGCCCCTTTCATTTCGTTCCCGACTTCTTTGCAAATACAAAGGGCCAGAAGATAGCATGAGGGGAACAGACAAAGCCTATACCAAGAAAGATTTTATAAAGCGGCTTCATCAATTAGTTGCCACCAGCACTCAAATTGAAGAAAACCTAGCCATTTATCACGTGGAAATCTGGTTCCTAAGGTATTTATACTTTCCTTGTTTCCGAGTTTTTCTCAGATTAACTTCTATCTCCGCCTTTTAATATGTTGTTAATTCTTTCCTAGTTCAACGAACTCGGAGGAAATGATCTTGCTTCCGATGCCGAACTCAGCGAATTACATGCTAGGTTTTACAGCAACCGGAAGCGCAAAAGGCAGGTGACTTTCGAGAAAATGGTAACTGTTGACGGAATTCCTATCGCCACGTCCAGGTACTTTACTGGAGTTTTCCTAGTTATCATTCTCCTTCGATTCTTCGAGATTTTTACTTCTCGGATATCTTCCTTTCAGACTTGCCCCGACTCCTCTAAAGGCGAAGAAGTTGAAGAAACATAAAGCTGCTATTAAAGAAGAATCTTCTTCTGCGACCATGGGCATGAGGGAAAAACAAAAACACAGACGGCGGAAATCTTCGATCATCCGTTGGAAACGAACCCATTCCCAATCTGGACAATGATGTCCAGATAAAAGAAGAGCCATTCGACGACCTCGGATATATTCGTCCGGAAGCTAAAATTCTTTGCTCCTGCCCCTCTGATTCTCCCTTGGCCACAAGGCGGATTAGTTATTCGCAATGATATCGTATTTTCACCTCGTCAGGTCATACAGGATGGCCTTCATCATGTTGGAATTCTTTCTCAGATTACGCACAAGAATTCAACGAGACATTGGCCAGCTTGCGAGAGATGAGCCAGGTATTATCTCTAGCCCCCAAGCATTAAGTTTGAAAACCTGATTTCTTCTTAATGTTTCTTACTATGCTTGCTCATACTTAAGCATTTGGTTTTCATTTCCGAGTTTCAGCATTCTGCCGATGCTATAAACTTAGAAGTTTTTAACAAACTTAATATCAAGAATGAAGAAGTGAAACTCTTCAATCTATTATTGAGTTAAAAAGCAACGAGCTGGCATCATCTCAGCTACAGCTATCGGAAGCAACAGGTATTTACTCTGTGCAGTTGTTTCTCTGGAAATTTTTTGCCGGATTTTTGTAAACTCGGAATATTTTTTTTCGCCTCTAGCCGCTTTAAAGCCAAAGATTTAGCGGAAGACGCCGTCAATGCCTCTCGGCTCCGTGAGGAAAACTCAAACCTTCGAAAGGAGCTTTTGAAGTTCAAGAAGACCTGGAAGCCAGCAATCTGGCCTTGGGATTGCTCGATCCAAAGCTTCATTGCAGGCAGCAGAAAATATCCGTCATCAATGATTTGGAAAGTATGCTAATCCCGCGCATGAAAGAAGGCACCGAGATTGACAAGGTTCTTGGTAAGTTAACTCCGTTTACCAATATCTTCAAGTCTTATTTCCTGTATCTTTTCACTTAACCTTCCTTTTTTTCGAAAAAACAGGAAATTTTCCAGGAATTTCTCGATTGAAAAGATCCGAGCTTTTGGGGAGGTGTGGAACGCAATCAGAAATGCAGGAATGCAGCTGATTAACAAATTCCTTCCCACAAGCACTATGGAATTCTCGGAAGTTTACAAACTTCCGGGTGCCATCACAGAGGTTGCGGAGTCGAAAGAATCCATTCTACGCTCAGCTGCACGAGGTGGTGCGCGCATGGCACTCGGCCTTATGCGTCTACATTATCCTGCTAAATCCTGGCGCATAGCATCAGGTATCCCTCAAGGATACACGGAAGCCCAACGAAATGCGATCTTTGATGCAATCAAGGGGCACGCTACCAAGATTGCCTCTATGGTTAATATTTCCATCACCTATCCAGAAGAAGAAGTGCCTGCAGCCCCCGAGAATGATAGCAGCGATGAAGACTCGGATGTTTGAAGAAGTGCACTTGACCTGGATGATGGGTATAGGAGCATTTATTTTTACAATGTAATTCGTATTGTAATGCTTCTATTCCTTTTGTCGAAACAAGAACTCCGCCTTTTGCATTTTTGAATTATGAAATTCCTTGCAAGTTTTTTCGGGTTTGACTATTCCTTTATCTTCTAAATCTTCTGGCATGTGCATTTTAACTGCCCTTTAGTCTGTGAAAAAATGACTTAAATGAAACATCATGTTGAGTAACCGGCTATAACCCATCAGTTTTAACTCAAAAACATGGATCATACTAAAGACATTTTTACGAACTAGCTTTAGTGACACAACGCACGACCACTCAGATGATGCTTAGAGAAAGGTAAGGAATTTTTTGAAACTTGGGCACGCAGGCACAATCCGAGTTTCCTTTAGCCTTTGGAAGGCTGAATCATTCAGCTTTTAAACACCGAGCACGCAGGCACAATTCGGGTTAACATTGAGTATTTGTAAGATCATTGGGAAATAGATAAGATGGAATCATGTTTTGTACTATAATGAACTTGTAGAAACATGGATATCAAATTCCGACTTCCTTATTTCATGATCTCAAAAGATGTTTTACATAGATTGAACTAAGTATAGAAGGGACGTAACTGCTGGATGCTCCAAGGCCTTTTGTCTCTCCTAGCATCATCTATTTTTCTCTTTCTTTTGCGATTCGGCTTCTCTGGATCATCTTCCGTATCTCGAATATCGACAAGATAATATGATCCATTCTTCATGCTTTACTTATGACGAATGGTCCTTCCCAAACTGGGGCTAATTTGTGCTTCCTTTGCTGTACCAGCCTCAGCACTAAGTCACCTTCTTTAAAAGAACGATGCCTGATTTTCCGACTATGGTAACGTCGCAAACCTTGCTGGTAAATGGCGGATCTTTGAAGCACAAGCTCTCGCTCCTCTTCTAAGAGATCGACGGCGTCCTGTCGTTCTTCGGCATCTGAGTCATCGAAATCCTGCACTCTAGGGCTGTCATGGATCATATCCGTTGGAAGAATAGCTTCCGCACCGTAAACTAGGAAAAACGGGGTTTGCCCAGTTGACCTATTTGGCGTCGTTCGAATACTCCAAAGCACAGAGGTAATTCCTCTACCCATGCTCCAGCTGCTCTATGAAGAGGAGATTCAAGTCTTGGGCGTATTCCTTGCAGGATTGAGCTATTCATTCTTTCAACTGCCCATTGGATTGCGGGTGCGCTACAGATGCAAGATCTAGGCGTATCCCGTTTTTTGCCAATTCTCCAATTTGCCCGTTGTTTTGCTGTGTGGGACACCATACAAAATTGAAATTTCTGGCAGTTGCACCATCCTTTTTGATGGTTTGGCCTCCACCCATTTGGTATACTTATCTACTGCTACGAGTAGATGTGTAAGTCCGCCTCTTGCAGTTTTGAACGGTCCCATCATATCTAGCCCCCAGACCGCAAACGGCCATGTAATGGGAATAGTTTTAAGTGCTTGGGCCGGCAAATTGGTCTGCTTAGCGTAATATTGACACCCTGCACACGTATTAACTATATGCTCGGCATCTGTCTTGGCTGTTAGCCAGAAAAACCCAGCGCGGAATGCTTTTTTGACTATGCTTTTTTGAGGCATGGTGTCCGCAATCGCCGGCATGGATTTCTTCCAGTATTTTTCTTCCTTCTTCTGGTGAGATGCACCGCTGAAAAATTCCAGAAGTACTGCGTTTATATAAGCAGCCATCAATTACCGCGTATCCTTTGCATCGACGCTGTATTTGTCTTTGCAAGACTTCGTTTGCTCCTTCCGGTACTTCTGATTGACTAAAAAGTTTAAGTACGGAATTGTCCAGTCCGGCTTAACGAGCATGACTTCGATTGATTCAGACGCCAGAGGGTAATCAACGTCTCCACCTTTTATGGACAGCTCATGCAAGTGCTGAACGAATACCCCTGGTGGTAAGGTTTCTACCCTTTCTGATCCCATGCGGGCTAATGCATCCGCGTTCCAATTTTCCTCCCTTTTGATGTGAAGGACCTCGAATCCAAAGAAACAGATGGCGAACTCATCTACCGTTCTCCGATATTCGGCCATTATAGGGCTTTTGCGTCCCGGGTTTGGTTGAGTTGATGCTGCACCAATCCGAGTCGCCATAGCACAAGCGCTTTACTCCTATTTCTTTTGCAATATGCAAGCCATGAAGCAGAGCTTCGTATTCTGCCACATTATTGCTGGCGTTGAAGTGTATTTGCAATACGTACTCCATTGTGTCTCCCTTAGGAGATTTTAAGACTACGCTAGCCCCAGCTCCTTCCTTCATCTTGGATCCGTCAAAGTGCATGATCCAGTACTCGGATTCTGGCATCGGTGTTTTTTCCATTGCTTCCGTCCAGTCGGCAACAAAGTCTGCCAAAACTTGGGATTTTATGGTCGTCCTTGGCTGGTACTTAATGTCGAAGGCTGCCAACTCAATGCCCCATTTGGCTACTCGGCCGGTTGCCTCCGCATTGTTTATAATATCTCCTCGTGGTGCTTTACTAACCACTGTTATGGAATGCCCTTGGAAGTAATGGCGAATTTTCTAGATGCGAAATACACCATATGCCAGTTTCTGGTAGTGTGGGTACCTTTGTTTTGACTCGGAAAAAACTTTGCTTATGTAATACCGGATGTTGATCTGGTATGCTTGTTCTTCCTTTATCCGCTCCACAACGATTACCGAACTAATAACCCGATTTGTAGCCGTAAGGTATAATAACATGGGTTCTTCGTCTTTTGGCGATGCCAAAATCGGAGCTTTTATCAAAGTTTCCAACTGGGCAGCGCCGCATTGGCCTCTTCTATCCATTCGAACTTGTCGGATTTTTTCAGCAGCTAGAGTGGTAAGGCTTTATCCCCTAGCCGACTAATAAATCTGCTGACGGCTGCGGCAGAACCCGTCAATCTTTGGACATCTTTGACGCAGGTAGGTTTTGTGATGTTCAAGATTGCCTTGATCTTTCCGGGTTAACTTCTATTCCTCTGAGAAACGATGAAACCCAGAAGTTTTCCTGAGGGAACCCCGAATACGCACTTAGTGGATTCAACTTCATCTTATAAGTGCGCAAGTTTTCGAAAGTTCTCGCAAATCCTCAAGGAGTGTATCTTTTTCCTTGGTTACGACAGCAATATCGTCCACGTAAACATGGACATTTTGCCAATCTGACTATGCAAACAACGTTGCATGCAACGCTGGTATGTTGCACCTGCGTTCTTCAGGCCAAATGGCATGGTTACATAATAGTACGTCCCGTACGGGGTTATAAAAGAAGTCTTGATTTGATCTTCCTTTTTCATGCGTATTTGGTGGTACCCGGAGTATGCATCCAAAAAGCATAAAAGTTCAGAGCCTGCAGTGGCGTCTATAATTTGATCGATTCGCAGTAGCGCGAACCTATCTTTCGGACACAACTTGTTCAAACCTGTGTAATCTATACACATTCTAAGAGCAGTGTCTTTCTTCTTCGGTACTAATACCGGATGCGGACCAGTCAGTGTGGATTACTTCCTTGATGAAATCCGCTGCTAAAAAACGGATAATTTCCTTGCCAATAGCCTTCCGTCAAATCGACGGAGACCTTGTTTGACGGGTTTTGATCCAGGAATAACCTTGAGTTGGTGCTCAGCAAGTTCCCTGGGTACACCTGGCATGTCAGCTGGACACCAGGCAAAATATCCCAGTTCTCACGGAGGAACTTGATGAGCTCGCATTCCTATTTGTCAGTCATCCCAGTCCCTACGACGACAAATTTTGTCGGATCTTTGGGATCTAGGATTACCTGTCTTGTATCTCGGACGCCTTGAAGCTGTCTGTTGGCTTCCGGGTTTCTTTTCCTGCCGGCATTTCTGACGGCGATACCTCCTTGGCTAATTCCTTCAGTTCTTCCTTTGCTATGACTCTCTGAGCGCAAAGGGCGTTTTCTTTCTCCAACTCGTTTGCCAGCTTGAAATCACCGGCTATAGTGATTACTCCTCCCTTGGGTCCTGGCATCTTCAGCTTGTTATAGATATAACAAGATTGCCATGAATTTGGCGAAAGCTGGACGTCCGAGTATTGCGTGATACACGCTTTCGAACGGCACTACTTCGAAGGATACTTTCCTGCCGGAAGTGATCTTTATCTCCGAAGGTGACATTTAGGGAAATTTCTCCTAGGGATCGTGCTTGCCTGCCAGGAACAATGCCATGGAAGCGTATGTTGCTGTAGTTGAGCTGAGACTCGGAAATCTTCAGATGCTTCAGTGTATCCAGGTACATTATATTAATGCTGGATCCTCCATCCATCAGCACTCTTCTTAGCCTAGTGTTTTGAACAATAGGGCTTACAACAAGAGCTTGTGTGCCGGGTTCAGGGATATTTCCGGGATGATCAGACTGATCCCAGATTATCAGTGTTGGAGTACTTCAAGAATTTTGGGGTTGCCGGAACAACCGCGTTTATTTCTCGAAGTGTTCTTTTGGCCACCTTTGCTGATGGGGTTGCTAAAAGTTAGCATTGCTTCTCCATCGACTCTCGGAAATTTGGGTTCGCCCTTACGCTGTTGTTCCTGGATTTTTTCGTCAGTGTCCGATTCACTGTCTTCTTTGTCAGCTTCTGGCTTTTGTTTGGCGGGTTTCCTTTTGGAACCCTTCCCTTTACTTCCGGCTCCTGCACTGCCTTTCATGTGCTTATTTAGCCGGCATTGCGCGTTTGTATGGGTGGGTTTCCCAAATTGCGAGTGGTGAACACAAGGTTCCGACTTAATCCTCTCCCACTCCTCTGGGGTGTAGTTGATTGGATCTGGGTTGCGTCATTTCCACTTGTTTCCCTTTCCCTCCAAAGGCTATGTTGACCTCTTTGGGTTTCGTCGTTGTTGTGGAGTTCCTTTTTTGTCAAACGAGGGGTTTTCTTGGCAAGTATCAGTGATTCGATATTGCCTCCTCTTGCTCTGATGTCATCTTCGGCTGCAGCGTGCTCATTGGCGGTTGTAAGCATAGATCCGAGATCTTTGTGCTTTTTGGAACCAACCATGAACGGTATGAGTCCGGGTTTTACCATTGACGAAAGCATGCATTGCTTGTACGTCAGTTACTCCAGAGCAACTATTCTTCATTGTCCATCTGGAGATGAAATCCACGTATGGTTCATCCTCGAATTGCGTGCAACGGTTTAGCTGGTTGATGCTGTTCGGGCGTTTGTACGTTCCCCGGAAATGCTGAGTGAATACTCTAGCCATATCGTCCCAGCTGTCGACAGTTCTTGATGGTAATCCATTGATCCAATCTCTGGCTCCGTCCAGCAACATAGGGGAAGAAACTTGACAGCTTCCAAGTCTGTTCCATTGTTGATCTGGACGGCTGTATAGTATTCCGAGAGCCAGGTATCCGGGTTTGTGCTGCCGGTGTATTTCTGGTACGTTGGACCGACCTTGGCAAAGCCAGAATGCAGCATTATTCTTCGGATCCTGTCAGTAAACACTTAGGACCAAAGTATAGATCATCCTTTTCTGCTCTGTCAATGTGTGCAGAATATCTTCCGGCTGAATGGACAGAAGGGGATCTGCTCCTTTCTCTTCCATTGTTGCGCGAACGCGCTTTTCCGGGGTTATTTATGTCTCTTCCGTGGTCACGCCCTTTTGGATTAGGCGGAGTTCTGCTCCTGTGCCTTTCTTTGTCCTTAGGAGGTGTCCGGGATCTCTCACGCCTGTGAGGTATATCGTATCTTCTAGCTTTCTCAGCTGGGTTTCTCGGAGGTGGCATTATTTTGCCGTCGTTCCGGTGTTTGTCTTCCCGATCATGGGGTTTATGTCCATCTTTCGGGAGATGGGATCCGGTCCTAGACGCTGCATCCCGGTCGGGGTTCTTGTCTTTTCTCGGATCCTCTTTTTTATCCTTTGAGTTGTCTGAATCTCCGGGTTCTTCCGGTCCAGGTGCTCCAGCAGCGCAAGTAGCTGTTTTGCATAGGGCGGAGTTATCGTGCAGCCTCCCTGATCGCTCTTGGGCGCGCTGTTGTTGTTGCAATGCTTTCCTAGGAAAGCATACACCCCTTGGAGTTTTTTCCCCGTTGGAGTACAGATCGTTGTTAAGAATCGCGAACGCTGCTTCCGCGTTTTCTGCTGCGGTCTTGTATATTGGTTCGCCCTTGGCATCTTTGCCGTTTACCTGCTTTTGCCAAGATGGGTTATGGAACCTTTCTTTTGGCGGCAGTTCTTCCGGCTTGCGATTCCGGGTAACCTAGTAGGTTTTAACGCGGATCTATTCTTTCTCTCGTACTCCTCTATTTCTTCCTTCATGATTTTGATGTCATTATGGGTTTGTTGGAGATGTTGCCTAGATCTGAGTAGATGTTGTTGTTGCCGTTGGAAAGCTTGCGTCCTGGCTTCCAGCATCTCAGGGGGTTCGTCTGGTCCCACTGGTGTTTGCAATAGCTCTTGCTCTTCCTGTTCCGTCATTGGCGGAGCAGTGATTTCTTTGGATTTCTTCTCCGCAGGCTTCGTTCTGCTAGCATCTCCTACTTCCAGGTTTCATCAGCGAGATCGGCTGATTTTTTCTTCCGGATTTTTGTATTGGAGTTTCTTAGCAGCACGGTGCTTTTTCTTGGAAGAGGGAGGTTTTTTGACAGGTTCATCTTCTGTCATCTCCTTGACATTGGGGAATACCGGAGAAGTTTATCCGTCTTCTCTCTCTTCCTCTGGCGGAGGGGTTTTAGGGCTTTCCTGGCTGCCGGCGTCCGTGGTATCAGCCGGTTTCGCCATTAGAACTTCATGGAATCCCTCTTGAAAGGACTTAACTTTCTTTTCAAAGTCGTCCTCATCTTCGGAATCGAAATCGTCCGATCCGGTTTCCGACTCTAATCTTGCCTCGATAGCGGCTAAAACTGAGTCAACTTCCGAGTTCGTCGTCTTGTTGACGGATGTCTGATCTTCCACATACGTGGATGTGGGGTCTTCCGTCTCTGTGACGGGTATCGGATCTTCCGTCTCTGCGACGGGTGTATTGTTGTCTGCCTCTTGCACGGGATTTCCGTCATCCATGTTTTCGGCGACTGCGGACTGCACCATGCCGATGAAGTGTAAGTCACTTTTTTGTCGGCGATCTGAGCAGAATCCGGTATCATAGTCATCTTCGACCGGGTATAGGGCGGGTGGAATAAATTTGCTTCCACCGCAAAACCCCATTGCTTCTGCAGTTAGTCCGATAAAGATGTTAGCAGATCCTATCGGTAACACGCAGGCACTTACCAGGTGGTTTTGCGCCGGTATGTAGGATCCGTTGTCGAGGAAGCGCCCGACGTTGTTGTCGAACTCCAAGCTTCCGACAGTGATTGATCTTCCGATTCCGCCAAGTATCCCCGATCGGAACTTTACGCCTGACGTCGTTAGCCCCACGGTGGGCGCCAACTGTCGAGACATCGTAGTAGTTTTCATAGACGGGGGTGCCATGAGACTACGGTAGAGACGTGGGGTAACGGCATCGCGTAGTGAACACAGAACACAGGATTTACCCAGGTTCGGTACGTCGCGACAGTACGACGTGCCTACTCCTGCACTTCTCACTAATCGGGACTAAAGCCCGTAAACAGGGTTACAATGTGAGGGTTTAGATCTAAGCTACTCGACGAGGATGAGCTTCTCGGCGAGTTGGCGTAGAGCTTCTCTGTTATTCGTTCCTTGATTTATCTATCTCCCGTCCGGCTTTATATAATAGCCGGATTAGGGCTTACAGAACAGGAAACCTAGAGGACCACGGTAACTTCTAACTTGGAAAGCAAGGAATCCGTCTTCTCCTCCAAGACAGATCACCTCGGCCGTGATCCGGGTTCTTCTAGAATCCAGCTTCTGTGCGTCGGGTTACTGGGCCGCCTAATGGACCTGAGCCCACTACCACTTAGGCCACCCTGGTAATCCGGCACTTTACCTACCATCTTATATACCCCTATTTGGTATATATCCGACATTTTGTGTATGTGCTTCACAAAAAAATCCGGTTTTGACACTCCGCAAAGGGAAAATGGTATTTTTATTCAACGAAAAATAAAACTTTCTTCGTCAACATTGTTAGTTGTTCCAATATGCACCTTTGTGTGGAATATGGGCACATTTAAACAAACTATGCCATGGATGTGGCCAAAACATCCGTCATTTCGCCCGAAAGCCATGAATCTTCGTACGAGATAGCTCATTTCTATGAACACATTTTCCACCAAATTGCCGTATTCCAAGTTTATTGTTTTTGGTGGATAATAGGACATATATAACAACACCACATGAAGATCTTGCATCGTTTCGAGTTTTTTTGAATTTTCTGGAATTTTCTAAGCCGGTTTCGGAGAACGGTCAAAACGGGGGACATGACCGTTCGTACCTAGTTGTTGAATATTGATGAACTCTTGGTGTATCTATGTTGAAATAGGTACTTGGGTACCTAAAAATGATTTTTGCAAAAAATAAAGAGAAAACTACGAGGCACCTGTAGTTCAAATTTGGCCAGGTTTCAACTGAATCGGCAGAAATTTCTCTTTTTCGAAGGAGGTGTATTTTGAGCTATTGAGAGGCAGTAAGTTTGTTATTTGTAGATAAAACATGACATAATATATTTAGAATTTTACTTTGTCCATTTTTGCAACTTATTTTGTGTATGTGCTTCACAAAACATGCCGGTTTTGACACTCCAGGAACGGAAAATGGTATTTTTATTCAACGAAAAATAAAACTTTCTTCGTGAACATTTTTAGTTGTTCCAATATGCATCTTTGTGTGGAATATGGTCACATTTAAACAAACTATGCCATAGATGTGGCCAAAACATCCGTCATTTCGCCCGAAAGCCATGAATCTTCGTACGAGATAGCTCATTTCTGTGAACACATTTTCCACCAAATTGTGGTATTCCAAGTTTATTATTTTTGGTGGATACTAGGACATATATAACAACACCACGCAAAGATCTTGCATCGTTTCGAGCTTTTTTGAATTTTCTGTAATTTTCAAAGCCGGTTTCGGAGAACGGTCAAAACGGGGGACATGACCGTTCGTACCTAGGGGTTGAATATTGATGAACTCTTGGTGTTTCTATGTTGAAATAGGTACTTGGGTACCTAAAATGATTTTTGCAAAAAATCACGAGCAAACTACGAGGCACCTGTAGTTCAAATTTGGCCAGGTTTCAACTGAATCGGCAGAAATTTGTCTTTTTCGAAGGAGGTGTATTTTGAGCTATTGAGAGGCAGTAAGTTTGTTATTTGTAGATAAAACATGACATAATATATTTAGAATTTTAATTTGTACATTTTTGCAACATATTTTGTGTATGTGCTTCACAAAACAAGCCGGTTTTAACACTCCGGGAACGGAAAATGGATTTTATTCAACGAAAAATAAAACTTTCTTCGTGAACATTGTTAGTTGTTTCCAATATGCATCTTTGTGTGGAATATGGTCATTTAAACAAACTATGCCATGGATGTGGCCAAAACATCCGTCATTTCGCCCGAAAGCCATGAATCTTCGTACGAGATAGCTCATTTCTGTGAACACATTTTCCACCAAATTGTCGTATTCCAAGTTATTATTTTTGGTGGATACTAGGACATATATAACAACACCACGCGAAGATCTTGCATCGTTTCGAGCTTTTTTGAATTTTCTGTAATTTTCAAAGCCGGTTTCGGAGAACAGTCAAAACGGGGGACATGACCGTTCGTACCTAGGGGTTGAATCTTGATGAACTCTTGGTGTTTCTATGTTGAAATAGGTACTTGGGTACCTAAAAATAATTATTGCAAAAAATCACGAGCAAACTACGAGGCACCTGTAGTTCAAATTTGGCCCGGTTTCAACTGAATCGGCAGAAATTTGTCTATTTCAAATGAGGTGTATTTTGAGCTATTGAGAGGTATTAAGTTTTTTATTTGTAGATACAATATATGACATAATATATTTATAATTTTAATTTGTACATTTTTGCAACATATTTTGTCTATGTGCTTCACAAAAATACCCGGTTTTGACACTCCGGAAAGGGAAAATGGTATTTTTATTCAACGAAAAATAAAAATTTCTTCGTGAAAATTGTTAGTTGTTCCAATATGCACCTTTGTGTGGAATATGGGCACATTTAAACAAACTATGCCATGGATGTGGCCATGAATATGGGTACATAGAGGAACAAATTTTGTATTGTTTGCAAGTTAAACATATTAATACATTTTTTCTCGTATTACGTTAAATTCATAGTATTACAAACATGTGGATATTTTTTTAGAATAAAACTATGACAATTAGAAATATATTTTACAATGAAACTATAACTTATATATAGGTTAAAGGTTTCTCTATTTTCATAGAGAAATGAACTAGTTTATATGATTATATTAGTGAAACTAAAACTATTTTATATTGATACTAACAAACTCCCTAACCAGAGACTATGTTGTGGGGTCAAGAAGTGTCATGTCCCACCTGCAGCCGGTGAGTGAGACAGTGAGTATGAAAAGAAGTCCAATCTAATTTCCCCTCCCCGCGCGCGAGATGCAAATTTCCCTCGCCCTCGTGTCCCCCTCCCCCTAAACCTAGCCTCTATCCCCCTCCCCCAATATATCGCGCCGCCTCCCTCGCCTCGATCCAAATCAGCGGCGGCGCCCTCCCTCATCTCGATCCAATCTCCCCTCCCGTCCCATGGCGAGCTCCGGCCACCGCACCTTCTCCCCCTCACGACACCTCCTCCCTCACAGACCGCTGCCGCCGCCGTTCCCCAGACCTCTCCCAGCGAGCACCAGATCCAGATCCCCTTCCATTCTGAAACCGATCCGGATCCTGCTCCCAACGCCGCGACCCTGCTCACCTCGCAAGACTCGCCTCCCCGGCATGCCCCCTGACGACAACGAGTGCTCCAAGACCCGCTCCCCCCTCTTCAAGCGTGGCCGTGACCTCGTCCTGGAGTCGGACCCGGACCAGGCGCTCAGCTACTTCCACCGCGCGTGCTCCCTCGCCAGCCTCGCCGTCAAGCACATCGACGCTGCCATCGCCGTCGTCTCCAGCTTCCTCGACCCCAAGGAGGTTGCCAAAACCGCCGAAATGACCGACAAAGACGAATACATCTCTGAGGTACATACAGTCATAGACTAGGTACTGCTAGCTACCAGATCCGTTCCATGAATCTAACTGTCAAATTCATTCTGTTCACCTCACTGCAGGACGGGCCCTATCTCATTGCATCTCTCCTTGCCCAAGGGCGTTGGCGGCGGTCAAGAGCGTCTCCTCAAGAGGATCCTCTCCGTCTAGGTCTTCCTCACGGACGCTGCCCAGGAGAAGCCTCCCGCCTCATCGCATCCAACACCGCCAAGCTGTCCGCCTTCCACGGTAACCACACCCTCTATGCCTGGCTGCTCTGCTCCGTTCTTCAACTGTGCACTGGCTCTGCCTCTATGTAGGCACCGAATGTTTCAGATTTGGGTTGCCACTAGTGTCCCCCTGTCATTGAACCATGCAGTGCAATAGGAGAGCACATGTATACTATCCTCCTAGCAATGGTACAAACAACCAGTTTTCTAGATTAGCTTCCTGCTGCCAAGTAAGCTACTTGGGTACACAAACCAGTGATAGATAGAGATACTTAGCTGCCTGATGCCAGTGATAGATAGACATACTGAGATGATGTCAATTGTATATGCTTTCAGTGACCCCCTTCTATCTATTGTTGCTATATTTGTTGTCTCTGTAGTCTGTAGTGTTGTTTGAACATAAAGTGGTTGTCATAGCATCAAAATCTTCGTTTCTTACTATGTTTGTAAGGCTGGCTTGGAATTCGGTCAATATAGGAAATATCCTCCTCTCCTGAAGCTGGTATCATCGAAGCATACACTTACTTGGACTGGATAAACAAACCTAGATGTATTATTTTAACCATTGGATCCAATGTTTGTAATTTTGAGTCCAGTAAATTTTTGGGGAAAAGAGCATGGTTCCCTTGACTGTTATTCATATTTCATGTTTCAGTTCATATATCGTCACATGTGGACATTCATCTATATGGTTTGTCAGTTTATATGGTTTCAATAATTCTACTGATGTATCAAGCAATCTCTTTGCAATCACCAGGTTTACAAATTTTTGATATCGCATCATGACTCCATCTATACATGCATCTGTTTTGATTTTTCAAAGCAATATCTAGATAGTTTTGCATCTCTAAAACTAGAGCTATGTAGCCTTCTCTTGCTTTCAATACACAACACTTGTAGAATCGAAGTTGTATTATTTCTTTCTCTGTTGTGATGTATAAATTACCTCTGGCAACATGTGTATGTTTTCTAATCATAGCTTTTGTAGCTTTGGATCGGAACTGAATGGCCAGTCCACATATTTGGCTTGTAAATATTCATCTAGTATGTTTGGTTCCTAAACTTGATGTATGATTTTAACATGTTATCATACAACAGATGAAACCTTGTATATGTATTTTTGCTTGTAAGTATTCTTGTAGTTTGTTTGGTTCCTAAACTTCTCTATTCTGCTTAGAGACCACACATATACAATAAAAGAAGAACTTGAAATGTTTCCAGGTTTCATGCAAGCTGAATCCATCATTTTTTGCTGATTATTGAACTACTGTTATTTGTTTTTTGCATGCACGAGCTCGCTGGATTGATCAAACAGGAGCGTCTGGCAAAGCTTTCAGGCGGCATTGCTGTTCTGAAGGTAAAGTTATGATCTATATTGAGGCATTTCAGTAACGTGCAAATTGCCAGATAGGCACTGATTATTAGGGACATAAGAATTGGTACAATTTTAGTACCGATAAGAACTAGAGCATCGCATTTCTTATTGTGTTTATTCTGGTGACTGCTCTTAGTTGCTAATGTGTATTTTGATTCTGATATTGTGTTCAGATTGGTGGAGCGAGTGAAGCGGAAGTTGGTGAGAAGAAGGACAGAGTGACTGATGCACTAAATGCTACCAAAGCTGCAGTAGAGGAGGGTATTTTACCAGGTACCATACTTGAACTTGATCTCTGCTGTTTGAATTCCCTGGTGTTCAAATATCAGCATGTCAGAGAGCCTTATCTGTTTGTGAATGTATGCAGGTGGTGGTGTTGCCCTTCTTTATGCTTCAAGAACCTGTGAACTTCATGTTGATCGTATTTGCAGGGTAGACCCGACTAATACAGCTGCGAATGTGAGATTTTTGGGACACGAGAAATGCTGATTGTAATTTTGGTCTATTATTTGAACCTGTAAAGTATGTTGTGTGCTGATGTAGTCTGTGATGATTTTTGTGGTTGTAACTCAAATTTACTGGAATGAAAATTATGTTTGAATTAAAGTTTGTTTAAAGATATTCGAATTTGAGTGGGCTTATGAATCCTGTGGTGAAATATTCTTGCAGAATAGTTGGGCTATAAGGTCTCAGCCCAACTAATAGTGGACTCGATTTTGAAATGAAGTAAATACAATTATGAAAAAAACCATGAAAAGGGAAAGGTGTCCCAGATTCGAAATCGACGTAAGAGGCCTGGGCTAAAAAAGTAAAATGCTGGAATATCTACATCAGCCTGTTAATCTGCCAAAAAAAATTACAGGGAAAAATTATATAACAGGCCAAAAAATTGGGCTGGCCCATATAAAAGAGAAGTATGGACTTGGCTGAATCTGTGCCACGTAGGATTAGCCACCTAGGATCTGGCGTGGCTATGCCAGGAAAGCCCATGACCAAAACAATTGGTTGGTCATACACAACTATATGACCAATCTATTAAAATGGTCCTAGATGATCAAATAAGACGCTCGGTATGTGACTTTTATAATTTGGTCAAAAAGGGGTCATGAATGAAACCATGTGACCTTTCGGTGACAAAATTTGAGGGTCATGTATCAAAAAATTTCTTGTAGTG
>JAPCYS010003602.1:0-19704 GCA_028641055.1 Alopecurus myosuroides | reverse complement strand
TCATTGACCGAGAGAGGTTTCTACGGTTAAGATGACCGAGGGAAGTTCAGGTGATGTAGAGAGGTCTATGTGGGACTAAATAACCAAGAGAAGTGCATGTGAGCCAGATGACCAAGAGAGGTGTATGTGGGTCCGAATGACCGAGAGAGTTTTGTAGGTGGGTACGGACTACCAAGAGAGGTGTATACAAGGATTGATGATCAAGAGATGTGTATGTTTGTCTAATGACCGAGAGAGGTGTTTACATGGGCTTTGAACTATCGAAGATTCATGTCAATATAGAGTAGCATCGTCGGTGGCGGCACATGGGCACATACGTCATATGTCTAGAGCTTGCCTTATCACTCTCAAGATAGGACACATATTTGAAATAAAGAATAATCGTGCCATGATTGTCGCATGAATAGCTACCCATGTGTTGACTGCTTCGATAGGTTGTTATTTGATATTGAGAAAATACATCACATCTACTTTTAATATACAAATACTATGGTTCTAATAAATCACGTAAATTCTCGAGCCGAGCCTATCATGACACTTTATCTCGTACCTAGTTAATATGAAACTCTATCACATGTCTTTCTTGTTTCTCAAACCCACCAATGTCGGCTACTTGCACACGCCTCCTTTTTCTGCCACCGCCTATATATACACCCGTCTCTCTGACGTTGCATGCCAGCCGCCTCACCGCCTGATACATCCACAATGGGATTTTTTTTACCCCGAAGACAATCATAGTTTTAAATAGTTAAGGATCAAACTACTTCCATATGAGATATGGAATGAGTATTTCGATTTGATATTTCTAGCTAAGATTTACCACATGCGACACTCCGTCATTATCTTACGTTTTGACACTCATAAATTAACTTAGGTTCTAACTAAAAAATATTTTGGGTCCCTAACTCGATATTTGGTATCTCTAGTAATGTACTCAGCGGAGGTAAAACGGTTTAGAAAGTGTACCTAGGAGTTTTATAGGGAATTTCTAAGGTTTAAATGCAATTTTAGCGGGAAATTATATTCACCGGCATTTTGAATTAATTGAAAAAGTGCCTCCAAGGTTTAATGGACAAAAAAAGGCCTAATGAAGGAAGTTATTTGGTCAAAACCCTCTCGACCAACCGAAACCGGATCATCGAGGCCCGTCTAGATTAGGGTTAACACCCAACTCGACGTCGCCCCTCTCATTTATGTCTCTCCTCAATCCTCAAAAAAAAAAGTTATGTCTCTCCTCGCCTCTCACTTACGAGATCCCACCAATCCACCCTAGCCACTAGCGCATACTCCCTCTCTCCGCGGCCCCTCTCTCCACCACATGATTTCTAGACCGAACCCAATCTGGATCAGCCGCCGCCCGCATGGCTCCATTTGTTGCAAGGTTCGCTCCCCCTCTTCTGGTGAGCTGATGGAGACCACAGAAGAACAAGGCGCCATAGGATCCATGTCGGGCGTGTCATGGCGTCCCGACGGAGCGAAGAAGCCAGGAAACACCGGCGAGCGGCGACGGATGAAGGAAGTGATGGTTGGGACGAGAAAGAGACAGGCGCAAGATGTTGCGGGATGTGGCACAATGGAAGAAGGCAGCCACGTACGAGGAGGATGTCGCGGAGAAGGTCATTCCTGGCTTCTTGCCATGCTCGTGGCCTCTGCAATGTTTTGGTGATCTAGTCTCTTTACACTGGATAGAGATGTGTACGTAGGTGAAAAAATATTGATGTTGGCAAGATATCACATGGAGTTTGCATGCAAGGGTATTTACTTTGATGGTTTCACATCCCAACCAAATTAGGAAGCTGTGTAGACGGTTAGTTGTACACACGTCCTTGTACTTCTGGCTGGCGGTTGAGTAGACTTTCCGTATTCCAATTCACAATTAATGTTTTCCCGCGCCCATTAATTTTTTTTCTTTGCGATTAAATCCTGAGCGAGATAGGCGTGAGTAGAAGAACTTTCGTCGATCCAGCCAATGGGATGGCAAAATAGGCCTCGCTGCAGATCGCCTACAGGAACATCGTTCCGCCGTCCGATCCAGCCTCTCGCGGCCGTCGGATTTAGGGCACGCACGCAAAGCTCGCTGGGTACTATAGGTGGCCAAACGGGCCGTGCTTTTTGGGCCGGCCCGAAGCACGGCTGGGAAGCACGGCCCGAGCACGGCACGGCCCACGACTAACGGGCCAGGGCACGGCACGGGCCCGCTAGTGCCCGTGCCCGTTTTCGTTTCGCGGCCCGCGGGCCGGCCCGGCACGGCACGGCTCTTTCGTGCCAGCACGTGGCACGGCACGAGCCCGTCAGGCACGCCGGGCCGGTGCGGCACGGCTGGCACGCGCGCGGCCACTAGTAGGAAAAGGCTTATAGCCACCACACTAGCGCTGGCGAACATAGTTTTGACTTGGCCAGCGCTATTACCGCTGGCGAACACCAATACATGTTCGCCAGCGCTATATCCACTACCGCTGGCGAATCACAGCACCAGTTCGCCAGCGCTACGGGTGGACGTCGGGGCTACGGGCGGCAGTAAATACCGCTGGCGAACATGGCACTTTGTTCGCCAGCGGTACGGTTACTTAGCGCTGGCGAACACGAGCTGGTTCGCCAGCGGTATGGTTACTGCTGGGCAACACTTTTGTTCGCCAGTGCTAACTATACCGCTGGCCAACCACTATTTTTGTTGCCCAGCGGTAAGATTTGAAAAAATTTCCCTCCACACACCACCACACCCCCCCCCCCCCCCGTGGACCGCCTTTTTTACTTTTCTACATCACATACGAAAATGATAAAACGTTCAAAAAATAAATTCCTTGGATATGTGGGTAGAGTGCATTGTCTAGTTGATATAGAAAATTTGAAATACTCCATTTGACCTTTTATGCAAAATTCAAAAATAAATCGTAAAACGGCCATAACTTTTGCATACGACGTCGAAAAAACGCGTTCAATATACCAAAAGAAGCGTGAGCAAATTCCAGATCCAACCTCACCAGCCTTCGGCCTGTGAGCTTTTTTCAGAATCGCCAAATTCCTCTCGACCAACCGAAACCGGATCATCGAGGCCCGTCTAGATTAGGGTTAACACCCAACTCGACGTCGCCCCTCTCATTTATGTCTCTCCTCAATCCTCAAAAAAAAAAAGTTATGTCTCTCCTCGCCTCTCACTTACGAGATCCCACCAATCCACCCTAGCCACTAGCGCATACTCCCTCTCTCCGCGGCCCCTCTCTCCACCACATGATTTCTAGACCGAACCCAATCTGGATCAGCCGCCGCCCGCATGGCTCCATTTGTTGCAAGGTTCGCTCCCCCTCTTCTGGTGAGCTGATGGAGACCACAGAAGAACAAGGCGCCATAGGATCCATGTCGGGCGTGTCATGGCGTCCCGACGGAGCGAAGAAGCCAGGAAACACCGGCGAGCGGCGACGGATGAAGGAAGTGATGGTTGGGACGAGAAAGAGACAGGCGCAAGATGTTGCGGGATGTGGCACAATGGAAGAAGGCAGCCACGTACGAGGAGGATGTCGCGGAGAAGGTCATTCCTGGCTTCTTGCCATGCTCGTGGCCTCTGCAATGTTTTGGTGATCTAGTCTCTTTACACTGGATAGAGATGTGTACGTAGGTGAAAAAAATATTGATGTTGGCAAGATATCACATGGAGTTTGCATGCAAGGGTATTTACTTTGATGGTTTCACATCCCAACCAAATTAGGAAGCTGTGTAGACGGTTAGTTGTACACACGTCCTTGTACTTCTGGCTGGCGGTTGAGTAGACTTTCCGTATTCCAATTCACAATTAATGTTTTCCCGCGCCCATTAATTTTTTTTCTTTGCGATTAAATCCTGAGCGAGATAGGCGTGAGTAGAAGAACTTTCGTCGATCCAGCCAATGGGATGGCAAAATAGGCCTCGCTGCAGATCGCCTACAGGAACATCGTTCCGCCGTCCGATCCAGCCTCTCGCGGCCGTCGGATTTAGGGCACGCACGCAAAGCTCGCTGGGTACTATAGGTGGCCAAACGGGCCGTGCTTTTTGGGCCGGCCCGAAGCACGGCTGGGAAGCACGGCCCGAGCACGGCACGGCCCACGACTAACGGGCCAGGGCACGGCACGGGCCCGCTAGTGCCCGTGCCCGTTTTCGTTTCGCGGCCCGCGGGCCGGCCCGGCACGGCACGGCTCTTTCGTGCCAGCACGTGGCACGGCACGAGCCCGTCAGGCACGCCGGGCCGGTGCGGCACGGCTGGCACGCGCGCGGCCACTAGTAGGAAAAGGCTTATAGCCACCACACTAGCGCTGGCGAACATAGTTTTGACTTGGCCAGCGCTATTACCGCTGGCGAACACCAATACATGTTCGCCAGCGCTATATCCACTACCGCTGGCGAATCACAGCACCAGTTCGCCAGCGCTACGGGTGGACGTCGGGGCTACGGGCGGCAGTAAATACCGCTGGCGAACATGGCACTTTGTTCGCCAGCGGTACGGTTACTTAGCGCTGGCGAACACGAGCTGGTTCGCCAGCGGTATGGTTACTGCTGGGCAACACTTTTGTTCGCCAGTGCTAACTATACCGCTGGCCAACCACTATTTTTGTTGCCCAGCGGTAAGATTTGAAAAAATTTCCCTCCACACACCACCACACCCCCCCCCCCCCCCGTGGACCGCCTTTTTTACTTTTCTACATCACATACGAAAATGATAAAACGTTCAAAAAATAAATTCCTTGGATATGTGGGTAGAGTGCATTGTCTAGTTGATATAGAAAATTTGAAATACTCCATTTGACCTTTTATGCAAAATTCAAAAATAAATCGTAAAACGGCCATAACTTTTGCATACGACGTCGAAAAAACGCGTTCAATATACCAAAAGAAGCGTGAGCAAATTCCAGATCCAACCTCACCAGCCTTCGGCCTGTGAGCTTTTTTCAGAATCGCCAAATTCCTCTCGACCAACCGAAACCGGATCATCGAGGCCCGTCTAGATTAGGGTTAACACCCAACTCGACGTCGCCCCTCTCATTTATGTCTCTCCTCAATCCTCAAAAAAAAAAAGTTATGTCTCTCCTCGCCTCTCACTTACGAGATCCCACCAATCCACCCTAGCCACTAGCGCATACTCCCTCTCTCCGCGGCCCCTCTCTCCACCACATGATTTCTAGACCGAACCCAATCTGGATCAGCCGCCGCCCGCATGGCTCCATTTGTTGCAAGGTTCGCTCCCCCTCTTCTGGTGAGCTGATGGAGACCACAGAAGAACAAGGCGCCATAGGATCCATGTCGGGCGTGTCATGGCGTCCCGACGGAGCGAAGAAGCCAGGAAACACCGGCGAGCGGCGACGGATGAAGGAAGTGATGGTTGGGACGAGAAAGAGACAGGCGCAAGATGTTGCGGGATGTGGCACAATGGAAGAAGGCAGCCACGTACGAGGAGGATGTCGCGGAGAAGGTCATTCCTGGCTTCTTGCCATGCTCGTGGCCTCTGCAATGTTTTGGTGATCTAGTCTCTTTACACTGGATAGAGATGTGTACGTAGGTGAAAAAAATATTGATGTTGGCAAGATATCACATGGAGTTTGCATGCAAGGGTATTTACTTTGATGGTTTCACATCCCAACCAAATTAGGAAGCTGTGTAGACGGTTAGTTGTACACACGTCCTTGTACTTCTGGCTGGCGGTTGAGTAGACTTTCCGTATTCCAATTCACAATTAATGTTTTCCCGCGCCCATTAATTTTTTTTTCTTTGCGATTAAATCCTGAGCGAGATAGGCGTGAGTAGAAGAACTTTCGTCGATCCAGCCAATGGGATGGCAAAATAGGCCTCGCTGCAGATCGCCTACAGGAACATCGTTCCGCCGTCCGATCCAGCCTCTCGCGGCCGTCGGATTTAGGGCACGCACGCAAAGCTCGCTGGGTACTATAGGTGGCCAAACGGGCCGTGCTTTTTGGGCCGGCCCGAAGCACGGCTGGGAAGCACGGCCCGAGCACGGCACGGCCCACGACTAACGGGCCAGGGCACGGCACGGGCCCGCTAGTGCCCGTGCCCGTTTTCGTTTCGCGGCCCGCGGGCCGGCCCGGCACGGCACGGCTCTTTCGTGCCAGCACGTGGCACGGCACGAGCCCGTCAGGCACGCCGGGCCGGTGCGGCACGGCTGGCACGCGCGCGGCCACTAGTAGGAAAAGGCTTATAGCCACCACACTAGCGCTGGCGAACATAGTTTTGACTTGGCCAGCGCTATTACCGCTGGCGAACACCAATACATGTTCGCCAGCGCTATATCCACTACCGCTGGCGAATCACAGCACCAGTTCGCCAGCGCTACGGGTGGACGTCGGGGCTACGGGCGGCAGTAAATACCGCTGGCGAACATGGCACTTTGTTCGCCAGCGGTACGGTTACTTAGCGCTGGCGAACACGAGCTGGTTCGCCAGCGGTATGGTTACTGCTGGGCAACACTTTTGTTCGCCAGTGCTAACTATACCGCTGGCCAACCACTATTTTTGTTGCCCAGCGGTAAGATTTGAAAAAATTTCCCTCCACACACACACCACACCCCCCCCCCCCCCCCGTGGACCGCCTTTTTTACTTTTCTACATCACATACGAAAATGATAAAACGTTCAAAAAATAAATTCCTTGGATATGTGGGTAGAGTGCATTGTCTAGTTGATATAGAAAATTTGAAATACTCCATTTGACCTTTTATGCAAAATTCAAAAATAAATCGTAAAACGGCCATAACTTTTGCATACGACGTCGAAAAAACGCGTTCAATATACCAAAAGAAGCGTGAGCAAATTCCAGATCCAACCTCACCAGCCTTCGGCCTGTGAGCTTTTTTCAGAATCGCCAAATTCCTCTCGACCAACCGAAACCGGATCATCGAGGCCCGTCTAGATTAGGGTTAACACCCAACTCGACGTCGCCCCTCTCATTTATGTCTCTCCTCAATCCTCAAAAAAAAAAAGTTATGTCTCTCCTCGCCTCTCACTTACGAGATCCCACCAATCCACCCTAGCCACTAGCGCATACTCCCTCTCTCCGCGGCCCCTCTCTCCACCACATGATTTCTAGACCGAACCCAATCTGGATCAGCCGCCGCCCGCATGGCTCCATTTGTTGCAAGGTTCGCTCCCCCTCTTCTGGTGAGCTGATGGAGACCACAGAAGAACAAGGCGCCATAGGATCCATGTCGGGCGTGTCATGGCGTCCCGACGGAGCGAAGAAGCCAGGAAACACCGGCGAGCGGCGACGGATGAAGGAAGTGATGGTTGGGACGAGAAAGAGACAGGCGCAAGATGTTGCGGGATGTGGCACAATGGAAGAAGGCAGCCACGTACGAGGAGGATGTCGCGGAGAAGGTCATTCCTGGCTTCTTGCCATGCTCGTGGCCTCTGCAATGTTTTGGTGATCTAGTCTCTTTACACTGGATAGAGATGTGTACGTAGGTGAAAAAAATATTGATGTTGGCAAGATATCACATGGAGTTTGCATGCAAGGGTATTTACTTTGATGGTTTCACATCCCAACCAAATTAGGAAGCTGTGTAGACGGTTAGTTGTACACACGTCCTTGTACTTCTGGCTGGCGGTTGAGTAGACTTTCCGTATTCCAATTCACAATTAATGTTTTCCCGCGCCCATTAATTTTTTTTCTTTGCGATTAAATCCTGAGCGAGATAGGCGTGAGTAGAAGAACTTTCGTCGATCCAGCCAATGGGATGGCAAAATAGGCCTCGCTGCAGATCGCCTACAGGAACATCGTTCCGCCGTCCGATCCAGCCTCTCGCGGCCGTCGGATTTAGGGCACGCACGCAAAGCTCGCTGGGTACTATAGGTGGCCAAACGGGCCGTGCTTTTTGGGCCGGCCCGAAGCACGGCTGGGAAGCACGGCCCGAGCACGGCACGGCCCACGACTAACGGGCCAGGGCACGGCACGGGCCCGCTAGTGCCCGTGCCCGTTTTCGTTTCGCGGCCCGCGGGCCGGCCCGGCACGGCACGGCTCTTTCGTGCCAGCACGTGGCACGGCACGAGCCCGTCAGGCACGCCGGGCCGGTGCGGCACGGCTGGCACGCGCGCGGCCACTAGTAGGAAAAGGCTTATAGCCACCACACTAGCGCTGGCGAACATAGTTTTGACTTGGCCAGCGCTATTACCGCTGGCGAACACCAATACATGTTCGCCAGCGCTATATCCACTACCGCTGGCGAATCACAGCACCAGTTCGCCAGCGCTACGGGTGGACGTCGGGGCTACGGGCGGCAGTAAATACCGCTGGCGAACATGGCACTTTGTTCGCCAGCGGTACGGTTACTTAGCGCTGGCGAACACGAGCTGGTTCGCCAGCGGTATGGTTACTGCTGGGCAACACTTTTGTTCGCCAGTGCTAACTATACCGCTGGCCAACCACTATTTTTGTTGCCCAGCGGTAAGATTTGAAAAAATTTCCCTCCACACACCACCACACCCCCCCCCCCCCCGTGGACCGCCTTTTTTACTTTTCTACATCACATACGAAAATGATAAAACGTTCAAAAAATAAATTCCTTGGATATGTGGGTAGAGTGCATTGTCTAGTTGATATAGAAAATTTGAAATACTCCATTTGACCTTTTATGCAAAATTCAAAAATAAATCGTAAAACGGCCATAACTTTTGCATACGACGTCGAAAAAACGCGTTCAATATACCAAAAGAAGCGTGAGCAAATTCCAGATCCAACCTCACCAGCCTTCGGCCTGTGAGCTTTTTTCAGAATCGCCAAATTCCTCTCGACCAACCGAA
This sequence comes from Alopecurus myosuroides, assembly GCA_028641055.1. Classification (NCBI taxonomy): domain Eukaryota; kingdom Viridiplantae; phylum Streptophyta; class Magnoliopsida; order Poales; family Poaceae; genus Alopecurus; species Alopecurus myosuroides. Next base: position 10,931 of record JAPCYS010003602.1, on the reverse strand, counting down.
ACCGGATCATCGAGGCCCGTCTAGATTAGGGTTAACACCCAACTCGACGTCGCCCCTCTCATTTATGTCTCTCCTCAATCCTCAAAAAAAAAAAGTTATGTCTCTCCTCGCCTCTCACTTACGAGATCCCACCAATCCACCCTAGCCACTAGCGCATACTCCCTCTCTCCGCGGCCCCTCTCTCCACCACATGATTTCTAGACCGAACCCAATCTGGATCAGCCGCCGCCCGCATGGCTCCATTTGTTGCAAGGTTCGCTCCCCCTCTTCTGGTGAGCTGATGGAGACCACAGAAGAACAAGGCGCCATAGGATCCATGTCGGGCGTGTCATGGCGTCCCGACGGAGCGAAGAAGCCAGGAAACACCGGCGAGCGGCGACGGATGAAGGAAGTGATGGTTGGGACGAGAAAGAGACAGGCGCAAGATGTTGCGGGATGTGGCACAATGGAAGAAGGCAGCCACGTACGAGGAGGATGTCGCGGAGAAGGTCATTCCTGGCTTCTTGCCATGCTCGTGGCCTCTGCAATGTTTTGGTGATCTAGTCTCTTTACACTGGATAGAGATGTGTACGTAGGTGAAAAAAATATTGATGTTGGCAAGATATCACATGGAGTTTGCATGCAAGGGTATTTACTTTGATGGTTTCACATCCCAACCAAATTAGGAAGCTGTGTAGACGGTTAGTTGTACACACGTCCTTGTACTTCTGGCTGGCGGTTGAGTAGACTTTCCGTATTCCAATTCACAATTAATGTTTTCCCGCGCCCATTAATTTTTTTTCTTTGCGATTAAATCCTGAGCGAGATAGGCGTGAGTAGAAGAACTTTCGTCGATCCAGCCAATGGGATGGCAAAATAGGCCTCGCTGCAGATCGCCTACAGGAACATCGTTCCGCCGTCCGATCCAGCCTCTCGCGGCCGTCGGATTTAGGGCACGCACGCAAAGCTCGCTGGGTACTATAGGTGGCCAAACGGGCCGTGCTTTTTGGGCCGGCCCGAAGCACGGCTGGGAAGCACGGCCCGAGCACGGCACGGCCCACGACTAACGGGCCAGGGCACGGCACGGGCCCGCTAGTGCCCGTGCCCGTTTTCGTTTCGCGGCCCGCGGGCCGGCCCGGCACGGCACGGCTCTTTCGTGCCAGCACGTGGCACGGCACGAGCCCGTCAGGCACGCCGGGCCGGTGCGGCACGGCTGGCACGCGCGCGGCCACTAGTAGGAAAAGGCTTATAGCCACCACACTAGCGCTGGCGAACATAGTTTTGACTTGGCCAGCGCTATTACCGCTGGCGAACACCAATACATGTTCGCCAGCGCTATATCCACTACCGCTGGCGAATCACAGCACCAGTTCGCCAGCGCTACGGGTGGACGTCGGGGCTACGGGCGGCAGTAAATACCGCTGGCGAACATGGCACTTTGTTCGCCAGCGGTACGGTTACTTAGCGCTGGCGAACACGAGCTGGTTCGCCAGCGGTATGGTTACTGCTGGGCAACACTTTTGTTCGCCAGTGCTAACTATACCGCTGGCCAACCACTATTTTTGTTGCCCAGCGGTAAGATTTGAAAAAATTTCCCTCCACACACCACCACACCCCCCCCCCCCCCCCGTGGACCGCCTTTTTTACTTTTCTACATCACATACGAAAATGATAAAACGTTCAAAAAATAAATTCCTTGGATATGTGGGTAGAGTGCATTGTCTAGTTGATATAGAAAATTTGAAATACTCCATTTGACCTTTTATGCAAAATTCAAAAATAAATCGTAAAACGGCCATAACTTTTGCATACGACGTCGAAAAAACGCGTTCAATATACCAAAAGAAGCGTGAGCAAATTCCAGATCCAACCTCACCAGCCTTCGGCCTGTGAGCTTTTTTCAGAATCGCCAAATTCCTCTCGACCAACCGAAACCGGATCATCGAGGCCCGTCTAGATTAGGGTTAACACCCAACTCGACGTCGCCCCTCTCATTTATGTCTCTCCTCAATCCTCAAAAAAAAAAAGTTATGTCTCTCCTCGCCTCTCACTTACGAGATCCCACCAATCCACCCTAGCCACTAGCGCATACTCCCTCTCTCCGCGGCCCCTCTCTCCACCACATGATTTCTAGACCGAACCCAATCTGGATCAGCCGCCGCCCGCATGGCTCCATTTGTTGCAAGGTTCGCTCCCCCTCTTCTGGTGAGCTGATGGAGACCACAGAAGAACAAGGCGCCATAGGATCCATGTCGGGCGTGTCATGGCGTCCCGACGGAGCGAAGAAGCCAGGAAACACCGGCGAGCGGCGACGGATGAAGGAAGTGATGGTTGGGACGAGAAAGAGACAGGCGCAAGATGTTGCGGGATGTGGCACAATGGAAGAAGGCAGCCACGTACGAGGAGGATGTCGCGGAGAAGGTCATTCCTGGCTTCTTGCCATGCTCGTGGCCTCTGCAATGTTTTGGTGATCTAGTCTCTTTACACTGGATAGAGATGTGTACGTAGGTGAAAAAAATATTGATGTTGGCAAGATATCACATGGAGTTTGCATGCAAGGGTATTTACTTTGATGGTTTCACATCCCAACCAAATTAGGAAGCTGTGTAGACGGTTAGTTGTACACACGTCCTTGTACTTAACATACCATTTTTGGTCCCAGGTCAAGGAACATAGGCAACGTTTGCATATGATCTATGAACGAGAAGTGATTTGGGGTTCATTGACCGAGAGAGGTTTCTACGGTTAAGATGACCGAGGGAAGTTCAGGTGATGTAGAGAGGTCTATGTGGGACTAAATAACCAAGAGAAGTGCATGTGAGCCAGATGACCAAGAGAGGTGTATGTGGGTCCGAATGACCGAGAGAGTTTTGTAGGTGGGTACGGACTACCAAGAGAGGTGTATACAAGGATTGATGATCAAGAGATGTGTATGTTTGTCTAATGACCGAGAGAGGTGTTTACATGGGCTTTGAACTATCGAAGATTCATGTCAATATAGAGTAGCATCGTCGGTGGCGGCACATGGGCACATACGTCATATGTCTAGAGCTTGCCTTATCACTCTCAAGATAGGACACATATTTGAAATAAAGAATAATCGTGCCATGATTGTCGCATGAATAGCTACCATGTGTGACTGCTTCGATAGGTTGTTATTTGATATTGAGAAAATACATCACATCTACTTTTAATATACAAATACTATGGTTCTAATAAATCACGTAAATTCTCGAGCCGAGCCTATCATGACACTTTATCTCGTACCTAGTTATATGAAACTCTATCACATGTCTTTCTTGTTTCTCAAACCCACCAATGTCGGCTACTTGCACACGCCTCCTTTTTCTGCCACCGCCTATATATACACCCGTCTCTCTGACGTTGCATGCCAGCCGCCTCACCGCCTGATACATCCACAATGGGATTTTTTTACCCCGAAGACAATCATAGTTTTAAATAGTTAAGGATCAAACTACTTCCATATGAGATATGGAATGAGTATTTCGATTTGATATTTCTAGCTAAGATTTACCCACATGCGACACTCCGTCATTATCTTACGTTTTGACACTCATAAATTAACTTAGGTTCTAACTAAAAAATATTTTGGGTCCCTAACTCGATATTTGGTATCTCTAGTAATGTACTCAGCGGAGGTAAAACGGTTTAGAAAGTGTACCTAGGAGTTTTATAGGGAATTTCTAAGGTTTAAATGCAATTTTAGCGGGAAATTATATTCACCGGCATTTTGAATTAATTGAAAAAGTGCCTCAAGGTTTAATGGACAAAAAAAGGCCTAATGAAGGAAGTTATTTGGTCAAAACCTCTCGACCAACCGAAACCGGATCATCGAGGCCCGTCTAGATTAGGGTTAACACCCAACTCGACGTCGCCCCTCTCATTTATGTCTCTCCTCAATCCTCAAAAAAAAAAGTTATGTCTCTCGCCTCTCACTTACGAGATCCCACCAATCCACCCTAGCCACTAGCGCATACTCCCTCTCTCCGCGGCCCCTCTCTCCACCACATGAATTTCTAGACGAACCCAATCTGGATCAGCCGCCGCCCGCATGGCTCCATTTGTTGCAAGGTTCGCTCCCCCTCTTCTGGTGAGCTGATGGAGACCACAGAAGAACAAGGCGCCATAGGATCCATGTCGGGCGTGTCATGGCGTCCCGACGGAGCGAAGAAGCCAGGAAACACCGGCGAGCGGCGACGGATGAAGGAAGTGATGGTTGGGACGAGAAAGAGACAGGCGCAAGATGTTGCGGGATGTGGCACAATGGAAGAAGGCAGCCCGTACGAGGAGGATGTCGCGGAGAAGGTCATTCCTGGCTTCTTGCCATGCTCGTGGCCTCTGCAATGTTTTGGTGATCTAGTCTCTTTACACTGGATAGAGATGTGTACGTAGGTGAAAAAAATATTGATGTTGGCAAGATATCACATGGAGTTTGCATGCAAGGGTATTTACTTTGATGGTTTCACATCCCAACCAAATTAGGAAGCTGTGTAGACGGTTAGTTGTACACACGTCCTTGTACTTCTGGCTGGCGGTGAGTAGACTTTCCGTATTCCAATTCACAATTAATGTTTTCCCGCGCCCATTAATTTTTTTTCTTTGCGATTAAATCCTGAGCGAGATAGGCGTGAGTAGAAGAACTTTCGTCGATCCAGCCAATGGGATGGCAAAATAGGCCTCGCTGCAGATCGCCTACAGGAACATCGTTCCGCCGTCCGATCCAGCCTCTCGCGGCCGTCGGATTTAGGGCACGCACGCAAAGCTCGCTGGGTACTATAGGTGGCCAAACGGGCCGTGCTTTTTGGGCCGGCCCGAAGCACGGCTGGGAAGCACGGCCCGAGCACGGCACGGCCCACGACTAACGGGCAGGGCACGGCACGGGCCCGCTAGTGCCCGTGCCCGTTTTCGTTTCGCGGCCCGCGGGCCGGCCCGGCACGGCACGGCTCTTTCGTGCCAGCACGTGGCACGGCACGAGCCCGTCAGGCACGCCGGGCCGGTGCGGCACGGCTGGCACGCGCGCGGCCACTAGTAGGAAAAGGCTTATAGCCACCACACTAGCGCTGGCGAACATAGTTTTGACTTGGCCAGCGCTATTACCGCTGGCGAACACCAATACATGTTCGCCAGCGCTATATCCACTACCGCTGGCGAATCACAGCACCAGTTCGCCAGCGCTACGGGTGGACGTCGGGGCTACGGGCGGCAGTAAATACCGCTGGCGAACATGGCACTTTGTTCGCCAGCGGTACGGTTACTTAGCGCTGGCGACACGAGCTGGTTCGCCAGCGGTATGGTTACTGCTGGGCAACACTTTTGTTCGCCAGTGCTAACTATACCGCTGGCCAACCACTATTTTTGTTGCCCAGCGGTAAGATTTGAAAAAATTTCCCTCCACACACCACCACACCCCCCCCCCCCCCCCGTGGACCGCCTTTTTTACTTTTCTACATCACATACGAAAATGATAAAACGTTCAAAAAATAAATTCCTTGGATATGTGGGTAGAGTGCATTGTCTAGTTGATATAGAAAATTTGAAATACTCCATTTGACCTTTTATGCAAAATTCAAAAATAAATCGTAAAACGGCCATAACTTTTGCATACGACGTCGAAAAAACGCGTTCAATATACCAAAAGAAGCGTGAGCAAATTCCAGATCCAACCTCACCAGCCTTCGGCCTGTGAGCTTTTTTCAGAATCGCCAAATTCCTCTCGACCAACCGAAACCGGATCATCGAGGCCCGTCTAGATTAGGGTTAACACCCAACTCGACGTCGCCCCTCTCATTTATGTCTCTCCTCAATCCTCAAAAAAAAAAAGTTATGTCTCTCCTCGCCTCTCACTTACGAGATCCCACCAATCCACCCTAGCCACTAGCGCATACTCCCTCTCTCCGCGGCCCCTCTCTCCACCACATGATTTCTAGACCGAACCCAATCTGGATCAGCCGCCGCCCGCATGGCTCCATTTGTTGCAAGGTTCGCTCCCCTCTTCTGGTGAGCTGATGGAGACCACAGAAGAACAAGGCGCCATAGGATCCATGTCGGGCGTGTCATGGCGTCCCGACGGAGCGAAGAAGCCAGGAAACACCGGCGAGCGGCGACGGATGAAGGAAGTGATGGTTGGGACGAGAAAGAGACAGGCGCAAGATGTTGCGGGATGTGGCACAATGGAAGAAGGCAGCCACGTACGAGGAGGATGTCGCGGAGAAGGTCATTCCTGGCTTCTTGCCATGCTCGTGGCCTCTGCAATGTTTTGGTGATCTAGTCTCTTTACACTGGATAGAGATGTGTACGTAGGTGAAAAAAATATTGATGTTGGCAAGATATCACATGGAGTTTGCATGCAAGGGTATTTACTTTGATGGTTTCACATCCCAACCAAATTAGGAAGCTGTGTAGACGGTTAGTTGTACACACGTCCTTGTACTTCTGGCTGGCGGTTGAGTAGACTTTCCGTATTCCAATTCACAATTAATGTTTTCCGCGCCCATTAATTTTTTTTCTTTGCGATTAAATCCTGAGCGAGATAGGCGTGAGTAGAAGAACTTTCGTCGATCCAGCCAATGGGATGGCAAAATAGGCCTCGCTGCAGATCGCCTACAGGAACATCGTTCCGCCGTCCGATCAGCCTCTCGCGGCCGTCGGATTTAGGGCACGCACGCAAAGCTCGCTGGGTACTATAGGTGGCCAAACGGGCCGTGCTTTTTGGGCCGGCCCGAAGCACGGCTGGGAAGCACGGCCCGAGCACGGCACGGCCCACGACTAACGGGCCAGGGCACGGCACGGGCCCGCTAGTGCCCGTGCCCGTTTTCGTTTCGCGGCCCGCGGGCCGGCCCGGCACGGCGGCTCTTTCGTGCCAGCACGTGGCACGGCACGAGCCCGTCAGGCACGCCGGGCCGGTGCGGCACGGCTGGCACGCGCGCGGCCACTAGTAGGAAAAGGCTTATAGCCACCACACTAGCGCTGGCGAACATAGTTTTGACTTGGCCAGCGCTATTACCGCTGGCGAACACCAATACATGTTCGCCAGCGCTATATCCACTACCGCTGGCGAATCACAGCACCAGTTCGCCAGCGCTACGGGTGGACGTCGGGGCTACGGGCGGCAGTAAATACCGCTGGCGAACATGGCACTTTGTTCGCCAGCGGTACGGTTACTTAGCGCTGGCGAACACGAGCTGGTTCGCCAGCGGTATGGTTACTGCTGGGCAACACTTTTGTTCGCCAGTGCTAACTATACCGCTGGCCAACCACTATTTTTGTTGCCCAGCGGTAAGATTTGAAAAAATTTCCCTCCACACACCACCACACCCCCCCCCCCCCCCGTGGACCGCCTTTTTTACTTTCTACATCACATACGAAAATGATAAAACGTTCAAAAAATAAATTCCTTGGATATGTGGGTAGAGTGCATTGTCTAGTTGATATAGAAAATTTGAAATACTCCATTTGACCTTTTATGCAAAATTCAAAAATAAATCGTAAAACGGCCATAACTTTTGCATACGACGTCGAAAAAACGCGTTCAATATACCAAAAGAAGCGTGAGCAAATTCCAGATCCAACCTCACCAGCCTTCGGCCTGTGAGCTTTTTTCAGAATCGCCAAATTCCAAAAGGAAAAAAAGTTATTTGAGACGGACTAAATTTTCCTACATAATCATTTAATTAAATAAATTCAAAATTCAAAAAAAATAAAAAAATGTTTTTTTTTTGCGAGAAAAGATAATAAAGATGTCATATTTGGAATCCTCGTATTCTTGTGATCAATTTAGACATATCATTTGTCGAATTTGGAATTACGGATTTGTATATATGGTGCAATAGTTAAGAGGATTGATAGTAGTATACTAACAAGAAAGAATGAGGGAGTCATAGGTAGAGTAGTGGGATGGAACTAAGAAGTTAAGCGTGCTCAGGCTAGAGTAGTGGAAGGATGGGTGACCGAATGGGAAGTGGGCATTCAAAGTTGAAAAAAAAGAAAAAAAAAAGGAAAAAATTGTACAGCGTGGTTCAAGGTTCCCCAAATTCAATTGTTTTGAAAATTTGAAAAAAAAAATAGCGAAAAATTTATTTACGAAATTTCAAATTTACAGACTTACCGCTGGCGAACAAGACTGTGTTCGCCAGCGGTAACTAGATAGCGCTGGCGAACAACACTTGTTCGCCAGCGGTAACCCCTTACCACTGGCGGTGTACTGCTGGCGAACACTTGTTCGCCAGCGGTAGCTTATTTTTGTTCGTCACTGGTAAGCGTTTTCCTACTAGTGGGCCCGCGGCACGGACGCGGCACGGTCGGCCCGCGCGGAGCACGAGGAGGCACGGGGGAGCACGCGGGGGGGCACGCGGGAGCACGCCTGCCGGCTGTCGGGGGCACGGGAAGGCACGGCACGGTCGGCACTAAGGGGCCAGGAGCGTGGCACGTTTTGTCCTTTTTGGCCCGTTTTGGCCCGTTTTGGCATATTTCTGAATAAAAATTCGAAATTTGAATTTGAAGCCTCTATCCTTGCAGTTTTTGCTATAAATAGGCCCTCTCACCTCAGCATTTTGCACACTCACTCATCTCACACATCCTTAGTTCATCACCCACACTTCTCATCCCATGGATCCCCCCCTCTTTAACCCATATCCCGATGGGTTTGTCCCCGAACAGATGATCCACGTTAGCGTAGAAGAATGTGGACTTCGTCCCGAAGATCTTGACTACTTAGTAGAAGGCCCTCAGTTTCAAACCCAAACTAGCCAAGATATCCAAATCCAAAGTAGCCAAGAACACCATTCATCTAGCAGCGGCGGTGCCGGAACTTCTGGCAGTGCGTGTGCCGGTGCTTCTAACAGCATCAACGCCTCTACCAGCACCGGCTCAAAGAGGCGGCGAACCTCATGGGTGTGGGGCCATTTCGAGCATCGCATTGTGCGAGACGAAGATGGCAACGAACTTCATAAAGCGGCGTGCAAGTGGGCGGACTGCGGCAGCCTCCTCACCGCCACCTCCTCAGGGGGAACCGGGCACCTGGAGCGGCACGCAAGAGTGCACCTGAAGAAGAGAGATCAAGCGGCGAACAGAATGCAGGGGGAACTTGGTTTTCTCCCCGACGGTGAGGTAGGTAATTTCAACTATGATCCTCAATTAGCTCGTGTAGGACTATGCCATATGATTGCTGCACATGACTTAGCGCTTGGTTTTGGGGAGTATCCGCTGTGGTAGATTGGATTAAAAAATATCATAATCCACGGTATCAACCAGTTTCTAGGCAAACTACATCTAGGGATATGAAAAAACTAGCTAAAGAAATGTCTAAGGAACTAAAAGATGAATTTGCGAAATGTACATTTTCAGTTTCATTAACATCTGATATCTGGAGTGGTAGAGCTAAGCAAGATTATCTTAGTGTTGTAGCCCATTATGTCACTCATGATAACTGGGAACTAAAAAAAGCTGTCATTGGATTTGAATTAATTGACTCTAGACATACTGGTAGAGCAATTGCTGAAAAAATAATGAATGTCGTGCAAGAATATGGTCTTGAGAACAAGGTGTTCGCAATAACTCTAGATAATGCTTCAAATAATGCCGCAGCAATGAATGATCTCGGTCCCGTACTTAACGGTTATGCATCTGGTCAGCTTTTCCATCAACGGTGTGCATGCCATATTATTAATCTTATTGCTAAAAGTGCTTTAAAACATCTGAAAGCACCCATTGATAAAATAAGAGATGGCATTCTTTTTTTAAATGGTTCTAATCCGAGACTAGCTGACTACAAAAGATGGTGTGCTGCAGCAACTGCGGCATCTCATATATATAATGTTGACATGCACATTAGATGGAACTCGACATACATAATGATTAGAGATTTGATCCGTGATAAAGACCAATTTACCACGTATGTTAATGCAAATTCCCAGGGAGCAATCTTTATTACACCTAATGACTGGGAACTAGCAAACATGGTAATGGAATTTCTAGAGCTACTTTACGATGCAACAAACACTTTATCTGGGGTTTATTATCCCACGTCTCCATTACTAGTGCATCAGATTGTATTAATGGCTAATCACTTGAAGGATAATGAATCTCATGCTATATTAAGAGACGCTGTTAAACAAATGAAAACCAAGTTAATAAAATATTGGAAGGAAATTCCTGATTTATGTGCATTTGCATTTATCTTGGATCCGAGGTGTAAGTCGATAAGTTCGGCATGGCTCTATCTTATTTAACGGCCTCATTGGAAGTAGATTATACTGCATATCAATTTGCTATTAAGACAAGACTCACTGCTCTATATGCCAAGTATGGAAAAGTTTGCAGCTATAGTTCGTCCGCCATTACCACCTCCAGCCGCACGCCCCGCCAAGAAGAAAACCATCTTCAAACTCTTTGGTTCAAGCTCCGGTGGTGGCTCAAGCTCCGGTGGTGGCTCTGGTGGTCAGCGTGGAGAGTTAGCCGCTTACCTCAATGACCAGCTGGTTGCATGCGACGACGACGACAACTTCAGCATATTGCAGTGGTGGCATGATCATAGACGTACATATCCGGTGCTTTCCATATTAGCACGAGATCTGTTAACTGTCCCCGCATCAACAACATCATCAGAGGGAACATTTAGTCTAAGTGGAAGAGTACTCGAGCCGAGAAGAGCAAGTCTCCACCCCACGATGGTGAAGAGTTTGATGGTTGTGAAAGACCGCGATCGAGCAATGCGGAGAACTCAACACGCGCCAGAAGACCCGAGTTGTTGGCTGCACTGGAGTATCTTCATATCAGCGATGAAGAATAATTTTCTTATCCTTCTGTAATTTTTCTTTTTTTTTCTTTGTTCTGAACTCGGTCTGTAATATGAACAATTAAGTCGGAGAGCAGCAAGTTTCAGACGCACTCTTTCCTCGCCAGGGTACCTACGGGAACGAGAAGTGATTTGGGGT
>JAPCYS010001176.1:0-19728 GCA_028641055.1 Alopecurus myosuroides | reverse complement strand
CTCCTACACGGCCATGTGTCTGTAAGTTTTGTAACCCAACCTTCCAGTTCATTCCATTGCTGTTCATATAACTGAAAAGTGTTCTTTCTTTTGTTTCAGTCAAAGTTTCATCTAAACCCCAAAGACCCTGTTATTCGTCAATCTCTTCTGATGCATCTCAAGAACTGTACAAGACAAAGATGCCATATTCTGAAGCAAGAATATTTTGACAGCGTTAGAGACAAGAGTAGAGTTGTAAGAACGCCTCCTGATGCAGTTGGACACATGAGCGAAGCAGAATGGTGCAGGCTAGTCGATAACTGGTCCTTAGTCAGGAAACAAGTAATGTCTTTGTTCACTCTACCTTGCCACTGTTTCTATTCCATAACCTGGACTGTGTCTAATCAGTTCATACTTTGTTTATGTAGATGGCTTGTATGAAAGTCAGGCAAAGGAGACAGGCCTTCCATTTCCATAGCGCCACAGGTTCTCGTAGCTACGAGGTTTGCTGCGACATGGGGGAAGATGCCTTTGAATTATTCAAAGCTACGCACAACAGCAAGACACATGGATTTTCTTCCCCCTTGAAAAGATCAATTGCAAGTCCCTCAGAATCCTGTTTATCTCTGGGATCAAGAATTACCTCAATAGATTCTTCTAGATACGTACTGATGCTTCCCTTTGTGAATTCTCATGCAAACTCCTGCTATTTCACCTATGCTTCCCATCTCGTAGTTCATGCACATGCATGCTGCTTTCTTTTCATCTTCTAGTTCATCTATCCTTGTGAGCTGCTATTTTTATCTATGTTTTGTACATGCTTGTCGTCTGCTATTTTCAGCCATGTTACTTACATGCCTGTCATGTGATCTTTTTCACATGCGTGCTTAATTGCTTGTCATTTGCTATTTGCATCTTTGTTATGTACAAACTTGTCATGATATCAATGTTCCTTACAAGCTAGTTCATCTTCTATTTCATCTAAAGCTTTTACATGCTTTATAGAAAGAATGACAATATCATATGCTAGAACATACTTCAGTAGATGGCGCTGTCAAGGAGCCTCTTTCTGCCACTGAAGCTGTCGCTGCCGTGCTGACCAAAAACCGTCTAAAGTCTTCGTTCCTGAATACCATAGGTGGGGTCACAACCAGTGCAATAGTAACAAAGTGTCAGCTTCACCTTCAACTTGATTATTAGAGAAAACAGAGGACATACAATCTGTAGTTGATGAGTTGAAGCAAGCTAAGGAACAATCTGATGCAGATAGGGTGAAGCATCGACAAGAATTGCTGCGTATGACGGAGGAACACAAAGGTATGAAGAAGAGTCAAGAAATGTACAAAACCCTTATTGTTGACATGTTGGCTCAAGTTTATCCGAGATATGGAACTGAGTAGCCCTTTGTGAAACCGCTTGTTGTCTGTTGTACTGTATTAGGCTGCCTTTGCTGGCGAGCTATGTTGTGACCTTATTCGGAATTTATGTATTTGTTGTGTTTTCTTTGCTATGAAAAATAGTATAGTATTTTCTATGCTTATGAATACGAGGACACGTGAAACTATATGGTAGGTCCATGAGGCGGCACCTTATTGGATGGAAATCGCGACGAAAAAACACGTCACAGAAATGTTTCGACGTGGACATGCCATGTTGGTACACGTGCTGGCTCATGATTCGCGACGTCTTACGACGAACTAAAACATTGCACCGTCGGACAACGTTATAATTTCGTTGATAATAAGCGTATACGTGGAACATTATGAGAGCAACATGTGGCACCTTTTACTGCTTGTATCCACGACGAGAAAATAAACATCGCACATATTATGACGTCATTAACGGAGGTAACGGTAGTTCCAATCGCGACGTTTTTAAAATGTCAAGACGATGATGACGCCAGGAATGGTAGAAGTGACGTCAGTGACGCCCATAACGGGTAACGGAAAAAACGATACCACGTGTACACACACTGCAACGAAAAAAAACGTCGCTCCTTGTTGGGCCTTGTGCTGGGCCGGCCAGTAGATCGCGACGGTTTAGTGTTCATTTAATCTTCGCAGAATCGTCCGTGACAGTCGATCAGGGAAGTTCTCACTCTGTCGCGTAAACCGTCGCGGATGGCCCTTAGCGACGGTTTGGAGCCCATCCGCAACGTTATTGAAACGTACCAGACCGCACGGAATTAGGTAGTGCACCTCTTCGGGTCCACTCCCGTGGCCACCTCTTCGCCATGACCACCATATTTTCTCCAGTCACCAGATACAATCACTTTTGTTTCGAATTTGGAAAATTTGGGCGGCCAGATCTGTCCCGCTTTTTTTTGAAATTTCAAAGAATTGTCTTGGCGCACATGTTCACCAAACTGGTGCGCCACAGCTATTTTCCTGCTTTAAAAGGAAAATTGAAAACCATACCCGTGGTGCACCGTTTTGATACTCGTGGCGCACCAGGCATGTTCGACACAACTATCTCCTACCCGTGGCGCACCGTGCATGTGTGCAACGACTATTCAATAAGCGTGGCGCACCATGGTGTGCCACAAATAACCTAGTTTGTTTCACTTAGCATTAGCATTTTCCTAGAAGTGACGGTTCCAATACGCAGCTCCCAAGTGTGACCGCCTTTGCATACAGCTATGCCCTCCATGAAGGTTCCGAAATTATTGCCAAAAAAGCCAACCTAGGGTCGAACTGGGGGGGTATTGTGAGACCTTGGGATCAAAATTGGTTTTAACATGTTTCTAAAGCTTAAGATAACACAACCATGGAGAAATTATATTGCCGGTATACCCCCTTTTATGTTGATCAGAGGGTAGAAGACGCCATCCCTACGGGTTAGGCTGCGTTGGAGTGTCGAATATCTCCAAAACTTATATGTCTAACTTGTGTATACAAATATTATTGTAGGTGTAACAAGCCATTACCAAACTGCCAATTGTAAGCCCATTTATTGACTGCTATGGCAGTCTTGATGGTTCTGCATTTATAGTGGGAAACTCCCACTTCGGGTCTACCAGGGGAGATGTTGTGAGACCTTAGGATCAAACTTGGGTTTCCATGTTTGAAAGAACATAGTTTCTAAATCCTGTTTTGAGTGTTTGATTACAACATATAGATGGACTAATGTGTTTTGCTAAGTGTACTCAGAAAATATCGACCCGTAAATATCATACAAGCTGCAGCAATAAGTGAGAAAAAGTTACGGGAAAAGATGAGGAAGAGGAGAAAAGAAACGGCGAAGAAAAGGGAAAAGGAGTCAAAGAAAAAGGGGAGGCCGGCCTCCTGGCCGGCCTGGCCGGGCTCCAGGCCGGGCTGGCGCAACCCCTGGCCAGTCCCACGCCGGCCCCAGGCCGGCCCCCAGGCCGGGCCGTTCGGGTGGGGGGCCGGCCTCGCCCCTCTGCCCCCGCCGGCCCCAGGCTGGCCTCCAGGCCGGGGTGCCCGGGTGGGGGTCCGGCCTCGCCCCCCAGCCCCACGCCGGCCCCAGGACGGGCTGGCTGGGCGCTGGCTGCTCCACGCCGGCCTCCACTGGTGCCCACGCTGGCCCCAAGCCGGCCCCCAGGCCGGGGTGGTTTTGGCCCGGCCCTGGCAGCCCCCAGGCCGGGGTGGGGCGCAGGAAAGGGGAAATGCCCCCTAACGGCCGTATTTTCAACATGGGTATAAATACGAGGTCTCCACCTACCTCCTTGCTTTGTCAATCTCACCCACACTTCCTCTCACCACCATTGATTGACCAAGCTCAAGCTCAAGAACAAGATCTCCACAAATCCCCAACCAAAGCTCGTGATACTTTGGGATTTGAAGGAGACACCCCCGATCTACAACTCCACCGAATCGATTAGAAATCCACCCACTCATCTCATAGGGATCTTGTCATTCTTAGTTCATTGGAGCTAGGAATCTTGTTGCTCTTAGTTCATCGGAGCTCGGAGCCTTGTTGATATCCCCGGTGCTTTTGTGCCCGTGGATCTTGCCTCTCGGAGTCTTGGCGGCTCGTGGGATTTGGTGAGGACCCTCCAATCTTGTGGAGTGTGCCTCATCCTTGTAAAGGTTCTAGTTGTCAACCTCAACGGCAACATAGTGATTCGAGCCTATCCACATCGGTGGAAGGACTCGAAGGAGATACGGTGTGGCATTTGAGGCCTACTCGGTGTTCCACTTTGGTGGCAACGCACCGCTCCAACGGAGATTAGCTTCCATTGGGAAGTGAACTTCGGGATACATCTCCGCGTCACTATGTTCGGTTATCCCTCAACTTACCTTTACTAGTTACTACTAGCTTAGTCATATACTTACCTTGTGCTAGTTGTACTTGCTCAACATATAGGATTGTTCACCTAGTTGCATAATCTAGATAATCTATATTTGAGCATTACCATGTTAACTTGAAAAAGAAGTTAAAATTTGTAGTTAACCTATTCACCCCCCCCCTCTAGTTAACCTCTCGATCCTTCAATTGGTATCAGAGCCTCGTCTCTTTATAAAAAGCTTTACCGCCTAAAGAGGAGGTAAGGATGGCCGATGATCCCGTCACCATGGATGGGATTCAAAAGCTAATCCAAGCTATGATTGAAACTTCCGAGAAGAAGATGGAGGGACTAATAAAAGAATTGACATCTCCATCTAAGCAACCTAGTGAAAAGATTATCTTAGATGAACATGGAAACCCCTTGCCAACTAAAGAAGGAAGTGATACAACTTCACCTTTAAATAATGATGCACCATCAAATGGTAGTGGTGGCAATTCTTTTGGCTATGCATATAACAATGCTCCTAATGTACAACATCCACATGTTACTCATCTAGGTCCACCTCCTTTGGTGGATCGGCATCGTTTTACTAATTGGAAAGCTTCCATGAAGTCTTACATGTGCAGCTCTTCAATGCAAATATGGAGAATTGTTGAAAAAGGATATGAGCCAAAGGATCCCGCAAATCTAAGCTCAAGTGACATCATTGATGAGCAACTCAACGCTCATGCTTTGCACATGTTGGAAAGGGCAATGGAAAAGGAAGGAGTTGAGCACATCCGGTCCTTCACAAGTGCAAAGAAAGCTTATGATGGTCTTGTTGATATGTTTGACGGCAATGTCAACCTCCAAAGATCCAAGAGGTCAATCATTCAAAGAAAAGTTGAACACTTTCACTTGGCTGATGGAGAGAACATAGAAGACATGTTTAGAAGACTCAAGGCTCTGGTAAATGATATGAGAGATAGTGGATTCACGGATTGCACGGAGAATTGGGTCAAGGAGAAATTTCTACTCACCTTGATGCCATACAATGAAAATATGGTGATGAATGTACAAGCAAGGGCCGACTACTTAGACCTATCCCCCAATGATGTTTTGGGTCTCTTTATCACTCTAAAGGCCATGAAGCAAACTTCCGATGATGTCATGGCTCGTGTAAACGGAGCAAAGAAAGCATCTCTTGCCTTGAAGGCCAATGTCATCTCCCATGAAGATAATGATTCAAGTGATGATGGTGGATCCACTCATGAGGTCTCCGAGAAAGAGATGATGACTTCGCATGAAGAATGCTTGGCTCTTGCTCAACACAAGTGGTGGAAGAAAGGAGATTTTAGATCCAATGCCACCAAGAATAAAGGGAAGGAATCCTCGAGCACGAAGAAAGCAAGAACTTGCTTCAATTGTGGAGATTCCGAGCACTTCGTTGCCGAGTGTCCCTTCAAGAGTAGAATTGAGAATGGAGGAAGACTTATCAAGAAATCCACTTTGATTCCCAAGCCCAAGAACTTCATCAAGAGAGGCCCCCCTAGGGCCATGATTGCTAAAGAATTCGAGTACACCTCCGGTGGTGAAGAGAGTGATGGTGAAGGCGAACAAGTAGGTATGGTGGCCATGGCTAGGGGCGTCATACCTCCTAACTTAAGCTCTCTCTTCTCCAACCCAAATGACAACAAGGGCCCCTCGAGTCACAAGTGCTTCATGGCCAAGGGTATACCCCCAAAGGTGACTCCTACACTTAAACTTGCTAACTCCTCTATTCCTTCACTACTAAATTGTGTCGAGGAAGATCCTTTGACAAACTTTGTTGAAAAACTAGAAGGAGAAACTAAATCCATCTATGGCTCTCTCATGGATCAATTAAGTGAGGCACATGGCCTCATCGATGAACATGAGGAGAGAATAATGTTACTTGAAAAGTTTGCTCGTGATGATGCTAGTAAAATTGAGGAGCTTGAGAAAGCTCTAGATGAATCACATTGCCTTAAAGAGAGCATTGAAGAAACCTTTGCAATTGACATAGCTAAAGTTAAACTTGATTGTCAACATGCTTTTGCTAAGGTAACAGAATTCATGAGTTTAAATGATGCAACTAACCAAGGGTATAATGAACTCATTAAGGATTTTGATAAGCTTAAATTGATCATCGTACTATCTCAAGTGAGCTCAAAACCTTAAAAGGAGTTAGAGTTGTGAATGAAAACTCTTGTGCTACTAACCCTTTGTGTGTCAAGGCAACTCTCATTGAGGATAACAATAGGTTGAAGGCACAACTCAACAAAGGCCTTGCCACATGCATCCAAGGCCAAAAGAACCTCAATGATCTTTTGAGTAATCATAAGAGAGTTGTTGGTAAAGAAGGCCTTGGTTTTGGTTCCACATCGAAGGTGGCCTACAAGAAGAAGTCAACTCCCTCCACTAACTCTATTGTTTTTGTGAAGGAGGGGGAGTTGGCTAATGAGGAAGATGAGTTTGATATTATTGCTACAAGTATTGTTCCTAGGAACACTACTACTCACAACAACTTTGCGGGAAAATATAACCCATCTTATGTGCTTCTTAAATCTATTGATGGTCATGTTTATGCAAAGTATGTAGGCACCTCATATGGTGATGATTACAAGCATGCTATTTGGGTTCCCAAGACCCTTGTGACTAACAAAAAAGGACCCATCCAAAAATGGGTACCTAAAACAAGAAGTTGATTCATTGTAGGGTTGTATCTCCGGTGGAACATCATGGATGATTGATAGCGGTTGTTCCGCACACATGACCGGAAGCAAAGAAGTATTAGAAGACTTGAAGCTCCAACTCCTCAAATTTTCTCATGTAACTATTGGTGATCGCTCACAACTAAAGGTATTGGGACATGGCAAGGTGGTCATTTCTCCGGATTCATCCATTGAGAAAGTCCTCCTTGTTGAGTCCCTTGGCTATAATCTTCTTTCCGTCTTGCAACTTTGTGAGTGCAATTTTACGTGTGTATTTGGGCGTCATCATGTGCTTGTCCTTCACACCATTTCTATTAAAGTAGCCTTTGTTGGATTTGTGGAAAACGGTATGTACATAGTGGATTTCTCGAAAGAAACTACACATATCGCCACATGTCTAATGGCTAAATCCGACGTGGGGTGGCTTTGGCATCGCCGCCTAGGCCACGTCGGTATGAGAAATTTACAAACTCTTGTGAAGGGTGAGCATGTGATAGGACTAACAAGTGTGAATTTTTCCAAAGATCGTCCTTGTAGCTCTTGTATTGCCAGAAAGATGCATGAGAAGAATCATCCCAAGACATCAATCATCGCCACAACTAGACCCTTTGAGCGCATTCACTTGGATTTATTTGGGTCTCCCACATATGATAGTCTTGGTGGCAAGAAGTATTGTTTGGTTATTGTTGATGATTATACAAGCTAGATACACTTGGGTTTTCTATATCAAGAAGAAGAGTGAAACTCAAGAAAGATTCATTACTTGGGCTACCGAAGTGCAACGCCAATATGACACCAAGATCTTGTCCATTCGGAGTGACAATGGCTCCGAGTTCAAGAACTACACTATGGATGAATTCTTGGGGAATGAGGGGATAAGACATCAATATTCCGCCGCGTACACCCCTCAAGAAAATGGTGTTGCGGAAAGGAAGAATCGCACACTTATTGATATGGCAAGAACTATGATGGCCGAGTTCAAATCCCCATATAACTTTTGGGCCGAAGCCATCAACACCGCTTGTCATCTATCTAACCGACTCTTCCTTCGTCCGATGATTGGCATGACTCCATATGAGCTAACCGGTAACAAACCCAACCTCAAATATCTTCGAGTTTTTGGGTGCAAATGCCAAGTATACATAAAGGGAACTAGATTGTCTAAGTTTGATGCTAGAACTTTTGAAGGTATTTTTGTTGGTTACGCCACGAACTCCCACACTTATAGAGTCTACAACATATCCACCGGGTGTGTTGAAGAATCTATGAATGTGGAATTTCATGAGGATAATGGCTCCCAAGTGGAGCAAATTGATTGTGATGATGTAGGTGATGAACCGTCCTCCATAGCCATAGGAAGAATGGGTGTAGGTCCACTTATACCCATTGAGGGACACCTTGTGGCAAATGAGGATGGAACTAGCTCTACGCAAGTGGAGCCCTCTACATCAACCACCAGTCAAATGGTAAACCAAGAACAAGAAGAAGATCTTCATGTGGATACCTCCCATCAAGAAAGTGATCAAGATCCACCCAATGATAATGGTGGAAATAGTCTTGGTGATACATCACCAAGAACTCCAATAAGGGTGGACGATGGTCTTGATGAAGGAAATGATGAGGATATTCCACCTAATGAACATCCCGATGATGCTCTAGTTCGTATCATGTCTCGTCAGGCATCAAGATTGCAACAAAAGTCACTATATCAAAAGAATATCATTGGTGGCTTGGGAAAGTGTCTCCACTTGTGGACAAGTACTCAAGTTTTGTGGTATTCACTCATATGTCTCTCATGTTGAACCCATCAAAGTGTATGATGCTCTTGAAGATGAAGATTGGGTTCAAGCTATGCATGAAGAGCTCCATAATTTTGAGAGAAACAAAGTATGGTCACTAGTGGAAAGACCCAAGGATCACAATATCATTGGAACTAAATGGGTATTCAAGAATAAGCAAGATTCTCATGGGCAAGTGATTCGCAACAAAGCACGATTGGTTGCTCAAGGCTACTCTCAAGTCGAAGGACTTGACTACGGTGAAACTTTCGCTCCCGTAGCTAGGCTTGAATCCATTCGTATATTACTAGCATTTGCCACTAGTCATAACTTCATCTTGCATCAAATGGATGTTAAAAGTGCCTTCCTAAATGGACCTTTAAATGAAATGGTATATGTTAAACAACCTCCGGGATTCGAGGATCCCAAGTATCCTAACCATGTCTACTTCCTCCATAAGGCTTTGTATGGCCTCAAACAAGCCCCACGTGCTTGGTATGATCACTTAAAGGAGTTATTAGTAGATCGTGGTTTCGTTGGGGTAATTGATCCCACTCTCTTTACCGAAAGTGTAGATGGACATTTCTTCGTATGCCAAGTATATGTTGATGATATTATATTTGGATCCTCTAACGTGAGTTTTGTAGATCAATTTGCCAAACTAATGACAAGTGAATTTGAGATTTCTATGATGGGAGAATTAAAATTCTTTCTAGGTTTTGAGATCAAGCAATATCATGAAGGGA
The DNA here is from genome assembly GCA_028641055.1 of Alopecurus myosuroides. Taxonomy (NCBI): domain Eukaryota; kingdom Viridiplantae; phylum Streptophyta; class Magnoliopsida; order Poales; family Poaceae; genus Alopecurus; species Alopecurus myosuroides. Next base: position 10,265 of record JAPCYS010001176.1, on the reverse strand, counting down.
CTTTTATTTGCCAAGCCAAATATATTCAAGACATGCTCAAGAAATTCGATATGATCAATGCCAAACCATTACCTTATCCAATGCCAACAACCACAAATCTCTCTTTGGATCATGAAGGTATACCGGTAGACCCCAAACTTTATCGATCCATCATTGGATCTTTGCTTTACCTTTGTGCATCTAGACCGGACATTATGTTTAGTGTGGGTTTGTGTGCAAGATTTCAATCTAACCCCAAGGAAAGCCATATGATTGCGGTCAAGAGGATTCTTAGGTACTTGGTTGACACTCCCACTCATGGTCTTTGGTATCCATCAAACACAACTTTTGATCTTGAAGGATACTCGGATGCGGATTGGGGAGGTGACAAAGTGGATAGAAAATCAACCTCGGGTGCTTTCCAATTTCTTGGTAGGTCTCTCGTGTGTTGGTCTTCCAAGAAGCAAAATTGTATTGCCACCTCCTCCACGGAAGCGGAGTATATTTCCGCCGCAAGTTGTTGTTCTCAACTCTTATGGATGAGGCAATGGCTTAAGGATTTTGGAATTAAGATTAAGACAATGCCTCTTTTATGTGATAATGAGAGTGCCATTAAGATTGGTCACAATCCGGTACTTCATGGCAAGACCAAGCATATTGAGATTCGGTACCATTTTATTCGGGATCATGTGGCCAATGGTGATATCTCACTCTCTTATGTCAACACTAAAGATCAACTTGCCGACATCCTTACCAAGCCTCTAGATGTGAAGAGATTCAAGGAATTAAGGAGTGAGCTCAACATCATATGTGCAAGCAATTTTAGTTGATTGAAAATCTTGCATACACACCCCTACTAGACTCTTATTTGGATTTAGATGCACGCATAGACATAGGGGGAGTGTAGCTCAATCAATGAGCCAACACTACCTTTATAATGCATAAATAAACAAATCATGCCTAAATGATCATTTTTAATGACATCATGTGCTTCAATGATGAGTCTCGACAATGCACCCAAGATACATCTTCGCGGTGTCATATCGAACATACTCATACATGGTGGCTACGGCCACCGCCAATTTTTTTTTTAATACGATATTCGTGTTCGAGTGTTCACTCATTGGCTCTTTCACTTGTTTTCATATTTCATGGGTATCCAATGTTGCTCATTTTGTCTCTCATTCTTTCCCATTGGATACAAATGAAAACATCATATGCATGTCATCATCCTCATATCATTCGTGCACATGGTCAAATAAAAGTGATCTACGAACCAAACTCATGAAAATGTTGTTAGAATATATTTCCTGAAAATTCTTGAATTAAAATATTGCTCATGTTATTTTTGTATTGTGTGTTGTGGCTTGATAAGTTGGTTAGGCTCATTTTTTTATTTTTTTATTTTTTATTTTTTTCCAAACAAAAAAAAAACAACACGCTAGACAAGCCCAACCCAACTGCAAACGAAAAAAAAACGCCCAAGCCCCCACCCCGGCCCCTGCCGCCGCCGAGCCGGCCCCAGGCCGGGGCGTTCGGCCACTAGGCCGGCCCCGCCCTCCGCCGCGCGCCGGCACCAGGCCGGGGGCTAGGCCGGGCGCTTCGGCCGCCCAGCCGGCCTCGCTGCCGGCCCCGACCCCCCCGCGCGCCGGCCCCAGGCCGGGGTTCCCGCCACACACGCCGCGCCGGCTTGGCCGGCCTCCCACCCGGCCCCAGGCCGGGGTGGGCACTCTACCACACGCGCACGCCCCCTCCCCTCCACCAACCGCCCCACTCCCCTTCTTCCTCCTCTCCACCCTCCATTAGAGCTGGTGCTTTACCTCCCCCCACCTCCGTAGCCCATCCCCACCGCCCAAATTCACGGATCCGCAAGCCCTCGGCCCTCTCCTCCCTCTCCTCCACACGGATTTCTCATTAACCCCTTATTGGAGGAGATCGGGACACTTGATTGCTTCGTGCTTTTTGTTTGAAGATGGCTTCAAACTCGGGTAATTTTCTTTGGGTTTTTCTATGGTTTAGTGTATGTGAGTGCTCTCTATAGGTGTGCTAGTACTAGTGTTCATGTGCTAGATTTTTTTTCCATCTATTCATGTTAGGGTTCATGCCACTCGTATGTCACTCGATTAAATCCTATCCATGGGTGTGCTTGTACTAGGATTCATATTCTAGAGTTCCTACCGCTATGCTATATCACGATTTGTTCATGACATGTGTTCCATCTCTTCTTATGCTATGCCATGTTACTGTTCCATGTTCCTCGTAGTCTAGCCCTAGTCCCATGATACTATGCTTCACCTCTCTTTGCACATTACATTTTCATGTTTGGCCATGGCTAAATACTAAAATTTTCCCATTATTGATACGATTGGTCTCTCATTGTGACATAATGTGTATGATATAACCTAAATATTTTTACATCCTAATGGCCTCTCGTATGTTTACATGCCCAATATTTTGTTTCACATCACACAATTCTATACACATGATATGATAATATGCAAACACCCATAATATTGTGTTCACTAACTATTGGGCTAGTATTTCGTTTACCATGTCGTTGTCCAATTGATTCATGCTTTAATTTTTTTTTCTCTCCTAAACAACGACCATGTGCACTCATTATCATGCTCCATATCCATGCATCATATGTTTCAGGTGATTCTCCTCCTCACAATGAGTCCGATGCCTCCCGCTCTCTCCGCCCTCGCACCTCTCGCAAGAAGAGTGCCTTGGTTGGTTGCTTCTACTCCCTCACGGAGACAGGCTCCCACCCTTCCAATCAATCCGAAGGAGCCCGTGATAAAAAACTGGGGTGGCCTCAGTACCGCCGATTTTGAGGAAGCTAGGCTGAAATTTAATCCTTATGAGTTTGGTCAAAGCACGTGCTCGGATCCTCGGTTCTATTGCAAGATGCATCAAGTCATGCATGAATTTATTCTTGGCAAGCTTCAGCCCAGTCACGTGGATCAACATTACTTTGACATTGAGTATGCTCGCAACAAGTGGCCTGAAGTTATGACCATCATGGACTTCCACAACCTCACTCCTCTCATGGGTGACACCCTTGCTCATCCGTACTCTCCAGAGTTGCTCAGGGAGTTCTACTCCACCGTTCACTTCACATCTGGAGGTCCCACGCGTCTCCCGCGTACATTGATATGGATGAGCGGTGGCTCCAAGTGTGAGGCTACCATGGATGAGTTTGGTACTATTCTGGGTATTCCCGAGTATCGGTTTGACTATACATTCTATTTCCGCATTCATGGGGAGTCCAACAAGATTATGAAGGCCAAGGAGGGGCTTCGTCATTGCTATCCCGAAGGTACTGGCTCCATGCATATTCCTAAGATCAAGTTCTTCTCTGAGCATTGGTACATGATACACGCCATTCTTCGCAACACCATCAACGCCAAATTTGGTGAGAAGGGCGAGGTACGCAAGTGGATGATCAACCTTATCTTCCACATTGAGTCTCCGATGCACGCAAAGAAGCAATTGGATGTACTGGACTACATGTGGCAGGAGATGCAGAATGTGGTTAAGGAAAAGCGAGTACCCATCTATGGCTCTTATATTCAGCGTCTTATTGAGACCCACATCCCAGAAGGTCTCATCAACAACTATGCCAAAGTGACTCCCAAGAAGAACATTCTTATGTATGATGCTCCCATTGAGTCTGCTCATGAGCCAAGGCCTAAGCGCACCCACACCGAGTCAGTTACTCGCCGCTCTCCTTCACCTTCTCCTCCTCCTGAGACCTTCAATCTTAAGAAGATTCTTCAGAAGATGAACTGCTTTTTCATTGATAAGCAACATCAGGATTATGAGGCTTATCGCAAAGGGAAGGCCTCTAGTCGCCGTCAGCGCGCCATCCAGACTGCTCTCAAGATTCCTCTTAGTCCTCCCAGCTCCGAAGAGATTTCCGAGGAGAAGTGGAAGTCTAAGCATACTTATTGGTGTGGAGATGATGCTAGCTCTCTCGGCTCTTTTGCGGGGCCATACACCACCGCTGAGGCCAGCTCCAGTCAGGCTCCTCCAGAGGACTTCCATGAGAATGAGGATGAGATGGGCCACGAGTGACCGGGTTGCATTTTTCTCCCTTTTTGGTGTATGATGCCAAGGGGGAGAAACACTCACGCATAGCATTGCATTTCATGCATTCATTTGCGTCTTATCTTCGTGATTTGCTTTCATCATTTTTAGTTGAAACTATTTGTTGTTGAACCTTGTGTTATTGTAAGACTATGTCTTTATTTATCTATCGTACTCTCTATTATGCGTGTGACAATTGTTATTGAAGATCATAGCAAGCCTATCAAGTTATTTCATCTACTCACTATTTCGATGTGTTGAAGCCATAATGAGGGTAGTTGTTATTCATAAGAAGAATGCTATGGTAAGATCTTCCTAGCGGTAAACATTATTGCTCACTTGTGTTCATACATGTGTATCTTTAATGGTAAAATCATGTTTGAACTAATTTCTTGCACTTCACATAAATATGTTGTAGTCTCATCGTCATCATGATTATCAAATATACATGTCAATTGTTATGGGCACACAAATAGGGGGAGTACGAATATATGCTAATTATCTCACAAATAGCCATGCAAAATTATCTCTTATGCAAATCCGTATGTTGTCATCAAACATCAAAAAGGGGGAGATTGAAAGAACATAGTTTCTAAATCCTGTTTTGAGTGTTTGATTACAACATATAGATGGACTAATGTGTTTTGCTAAGTGTACTCAGAAAATATCGACCCATAAATATCATACAAGCTGCAGCAATAAGTGAGAAAAAGTTACGGGAAAAGATGAGGAAGAGGAGAAAAGAAACGGCGAAGAAAAGGGAAAAGGAGTCAAAGAAAAAGGGGAGGCCGGCCTGGCCGGGCTCCAGGCCGGGCTGGCGCAACCCCTGGCCAGTCCCACGCCGGCCCCAGGCCGGCCCCCAGGCCGGGCCGTTCGGGTGGGGGGCCGACCTCGCCCCTCTGCCCCCGCCGGCCCCAGGCCGGCCTCCAGGCCGGGGTGGCTGGGCGCTGGCTGCCCCACGCCGGCCTCCACTGGTGCCCACGCCGGCCCCAGGCCGGCCCCCAGGCCGGGGTGGGTTTGGCCCGGCCCTGGCAGCCCCCAGGCCGGCCCCCAGGCCGGGGTGGGGCGCATGAAAGGGGAAATGCCCCCTAACGGCCGTATTTTCAACATGGGTGTAAATACGAGGTCTCCACCTACCTCCTTGCTTTGTCAATCTCACCCACAGTTCCTCTCACCACCATTGATTGACCAAGCTCAAGCTCAAGAACAAGATCTCCACAAATCCCCAACCAAAGCTCGTGATACTTTGGGATTTGAAGGAGACACCCCCGATCTACAACTCCACCGAATCGATTAGAAATCCACCCACTCATCCCATAGGGATCTTGTCATTCTTAGTTCATTGGAGCTAGGAATCTTGTTTCTCTTAGTTCATCGGAGCTCGGAGCCTTGTTGATATCCCCGGTGCTTTTGTGCCCGTGGATCTTGCCTCTCGGAGTCTTGGCGGCTCGTGGGATTTGGTGAGGACCCTCCAATCTTGTGGAGTGTGCCTCATCCTTGTAAAGGTTCTAGTTGTCAACCTCAACGGCAACATAGTGATTCGAGCCTATCCACATCGGTGGAAGGACTCGAAGGAGATACGGTGTGGCATTTGAGGCCTACTCGGTGTTCCACTTTGGTGGCAACGCACCGCTCCAACGGAGATTAGCTTCCATTGGGAAGTGAACTTCGGGATACATCTCCGCGTCACTATGTTCGGTTATCCCTCAACTTACCTTTACTAGTTACTACTAGCTTAGTCATATACTTACCTTGTGCTAGTTGTACTTGCTCAACATATAGGATTGTTCACCTAGTTGCATAATCTAGATAATCTATATTTGAGCATTACCTTGTTAACTTGAAAAAGAAGTTAAAAATTTGTAGTCGACCTATTCACCCCCCCCCCTCTAGTTAACCTCTCGATCCTTCAATGTTCCTATGGACTATCCTAACACAGCTAAGATGAAAAGTCCGTTAGTCTACCCCATTTCGACGGCGGTGAAATGAGTAGACGACATCGGCCCTATGAGTTAGGGTTTGGCCGCTTTGGGTGTGTCGGAGCGTCCAGATAGCTCAAAAACTTGTATGGTATGCTAGTTATGTATACAAGTGTGGTTGGAGGTGGAAAGAGCCATAGAAAAATCCCAAGTTAGACCACCTTCACATATGTTTTCACTTAGGATAGTTCTAGACTTTGAGCAAGAAACTGAGAATTCTGCGTGCACTTGGGATCAAACTTGGTTTTCCATGTTATTTTTGTCTACCGTAACACAACTAGGTCTAAATCTTAGGTAAAGACTTCTCCAACTGAGACGTGTTCCGTTCCTGATCACTAGGATGCGTTTCCTCCAGCTAGGTTTATGTTATGCCAGCGAGTGGATGCATGTGGTGATCAAGTAGCTAGATACATTGCGCGTGCACGAACTTAAGATTCCTAGCTACGTAAGAAAGTCATTTTTCAATTAGAGCAAGATGAGGCTACGATCATTGGTTAGAAAAATCGTAAAGTTTTTATATCTGAGTATTATAAAAAACTGTTTGGGGCGCCGGTCCCAACTACGGTCTCGATGGATGAATTGAGAGTGGACGATATTGCTCAAGTTTCTGAGCTTGAGAATATATTCTAACACTACCTTTTTCTGAAGAGGAGGTTCTGGATGCCATTTCTCAGATGTAATTAAATAAAGCGCCGGGGCCAGATGGGTTTCCGGCAGAATTTTATCATAAATTTTGGGATGTAGTTAAATATGATCTAATGGCATTATTCTCACAACTGCATGCTGGTGGTTTAAATTTGTTCAAACTGAATTTTGGTGTCATTACTTTGCTTCCTAAGAAGGAGGATGCTAGTCGTATTGAGTACTATTGACCGATATGTTTGCTTAACGTCAGTTTCAAGATTTTTACGAAAGTTGGGACAAACAGAGTGACATCCATTGCGCAGAGCGTGATTAGACCTTCGCAATCGGCTTTCCTCCCAGGAAGGAATATTCTGGAGGGAGTAGTAGTGCTTCATGAAACGATTCATGAGCTAAGGCGTAAAAAGATGGATGGGTTTTGCTGAAAATAGATTTTGAGAAAGCCTACGATAAAGTTAATTGGGCGTTTCTTCAACAAACTCTCCGCATGAAAGGGTTCACACCACAGTGGTGTGAGTGGGTTGTCAGGTTTGTTTAGGGAGGGAGCATGGGGATCAAGGTTAATGATGACATAGGTCATTTCTTTTAAACTTTGAAGGGATTGCTTCAGGGTGATCCATTGTCCCCTATCCTTTTTAACTTGGTAGCAGATATGTTAGCGGTCCTAATTTCTAGGGCTAAGCATGAGGGTCAGGTAAGTGGTTTGGTTCGACATCTTGTTAAAGGGGGCGTGTCGATTTTACAACACGCTGATGATAATATTTTATTCCTTGAGCATGATCTGGAAAAGGCTGTTAATATGAAGCTTTTGTTAGCTTTGTTCGAACAACTTTCAGGGCTTAAGATTAATTTCCACAAAAGCGAGATTTTTTGTTTTGTCAAAGCGATGGGTGTCTTCCTTTTAGGTATTTGGGTATACTTATTCACTACAAAAAACTTCTTAATAAGGAATGGAAATCGATTGAAGATCGGTTTGATTCAAAGCTAAGTTTCTGGATAGGTAAATTGTTATCCTATGGTGATCGCTTAGTAATTATTAATTCGGTTTTGTCCAGTTTGCCGATGTTCTTTCTATCCTTCTTTGAGATACCTGTGGGGGTAAGAAGAAGGTTAGATTTCTATAGGTATCGTTTCTTTTGGCAATGTGATAGGCTAAAGAAGAAGTATAGACTAAGTGGAATATTGTTCGTCGTCCCAAAGAACAAGGAGGTCTTGGGATCGAAGCTCTTCAAGTTAAAAACAGATGCCTACTTAGCAAATGGCTTTTTAAACTGTTAACCGAATAAGGAGTGTGGCATGAGTTGCTACATAACAAATATTTACAAGGTAAGACTCTATCCCAGGTTGAGGCTAAATCTACAGATTCAGCTTTTTGGAAAGGTGTGATGAAGGTGAAGACAGATTTCTCCCCACACGAAGACAGATTTCTCCCCACATGTTACCTGTCTGATTGGTGATGTGAAGAATGTCAGGTTTTGGAAGGACATTTGGTTAGGACAAACTCCGCTCGCAGTACAGTATCCGTCGCTCTATAATATCGTGAGACATCAGAATGTTTTAGTTGTTGATGTTCTCAATGAGGATCATCCCAATATTATTTTCAGGAGGTCCCTCTTAGGGGGTAAATGAGAAGCCTGGTTAAATATGGTGGAAAGATTAATGGGTGTTGACCTATTAGACTAGGCTTGTTCTTTCCGGTGGAACCTAACACAATATGGTGTGTTTTCGGTCAAGTCCTTATATGAAGATCTAATGAATGGTAATACTAGGTTTTTGCGTAAGTATTTATGGATACTGAAGGTTCCTTTGAATATTAGGATCTTTATGTGGTTTTTGTACCACATCGAGTTGCTTATTAAAGATAATCTTAAAAACGACGGTGGTTAGGCTGTTCTAAGTGTGTTTTCTTTTGGGATGAGGAAACTGTGGATCACCTGTTTGTTTCATGTAGTTTTGCTTGGAAAATTGGAGGTTGATTCACATTACGTATAGTATTTCACCACCTCTTTCGATAACTAATTTATTTGGATATTGGCTTCAAGGGGTGGACAAGGAAACTAAACCTAGTATACGCGTTGGTGTATGTTCTTTTTTATGGGCAATTTGGAATTACCGTAATGATGTGATTTTTAACAACTTCAAAACTGGTCACTTTTTGTAGGTCGTTCATCGTGCTGTTCATTGGATTCACATGTGCTCCTTCCTGCTACCAGAAGTCCAACGAGGACGTTTGGATTCTAGATGCACCAGGTTGATGGCGGTAGTTCGAGCTATCTTTAACCAGGGTGGCTGGTTGCACGAGAGAAGAATCAAGTATGTCTAGGTGGTATTTGTCGTTGATTTTACGTTGGATGGTTTTTGTTGCCACGCTTCGTTATCGGTGATGTATTTTTGTATTTGTGTAAGACGTAGACTTTGGTGATTCTATTAATATAAAAGCCGTGTGCATCGGATTATCCGTTTAAAAAAAAACTTAAGATTCCTAGCTGCTGCTGAACCAGAACATGCACGGTGGCCGGTGACTGTGTAGTAGTGTGGGTAAACTATTAATGACAAGCCGCCGACTGATTCCTACTCTGTACCTGGCTAGCTAGCTGTACAATTAGAACCTTGTTAATTCTGCGCTCCACGGTCCTTGATCCATCGAGCAGTATAAACTTTGGGTTTGACTTGGTTTGACCCGGCAGAAAATCGTCATGGCGCACAGCGGTGGTGTTGAGCAGTCCGGGTGCAGGGTTCTGCCCATCATCCACGAGGGATCGGAGTCGGGGTCGGACTTTGAGGCAGGGTTGTCCGAGGGCGTGGCGGCGGAGACGACGATGGTGGTGGAGCGGAGAAAGCTGATCGTGGCCATGATGAGGGAACTACTCCGGCGAGCCGTTATGCAGTCGTCGTCAGCGCCTCATCAGTCCAAACTACGCGCCTCCACCGTGAGGAAATTGAAGGTAGGTGATCGATGAACTGGCTGATAAGGTGTCTGGAATTAACATTGAATGGCTGATTAACTGGATGACATGCTTCTTACAGAGGGCGGTGAGCTTTAGGAGCAGGGACCAGTGGCGGGGGGATGCCGTCGGTCGCGGCTCGGTCATCGCGTCGCCGGCGCGCTCCCCACCCTACACGGCGCAGAGACAGCAATACGCTCAGTGGATCACCATGAATTCAGACTGTATAGCTAGCTTAGGGTATCTCCTCGTCGCATTTTTGTTTATTTTTTCCGCCCTTGAACCATTTTGTTTTCTTGATGAATTTGTAGTCCTCGTGCTGGAGCTCTAGATGGCAGCTGCTCGGCGAGGAACAACGCCGGTGATATACCGGAGCCGAACAGGTGGGCTTGTTGGACGCCCGTCCTGAGTATAGAAGTTTTTTTTTTCAGAATTGGCCCGGTTATAGATGTTACTAGGCCGATTCTAGAGGTGGGGTGGAATGGGCGATGTAGATCGGTAAATGCACGTCCCATTATGGCGAGGCAAATATGTGTTTATTCTAAAGCCTTTTTTTTCTACACTGTGTTTCAGATAGGCATTTTCCACGGCTTCAGGATGTTCCTAGTGCATTTCTTCTTCGTCAAAA
>JAPCYS010000882.1:0-19746 GCA_028641055.1 Alopecurus myosuroides | reverse complement strand
CCCAGAAGAACGAAGAGAAATACTACTAGACATACACCAAGAAACCTGTGGACATCACATGGGAAGCAGGAATCTCGTCCGCAAAGCCTTTCGAGCCCGTTTTTATTGGCCAACTGCGGAGTATGACGCTAAGAAAATCGTGCGACGATGTGAAGCATGTCAAATGTTTGCAGCACGGCCCAATGTATCAGCCACAAAGTTACACATGATACCACTCGCATGGCCTTTTTCACAGTGGGGACTCGACATGGTCGGATCACTCAGTCGATCGTCTAGTGGTGGCTACACTCGGCTCCTCGTTGCAGTTGACAAGTTTAGTAAGTGGATCGAAGCCATGCCAATAACATCGCTACAAGCAGAATTTACAGTCAAGTTCATTAGATCTGTCGTACACAGGTTCGGAGTACCTCACAGCAACATCACAGACAATGGAACGAACTTCACTGCAGAAGAATTCCAAGACTATTGCAATGAGTTGGGATTTAAAGTCACCTACGCTTCGGTTGCGCATCCACAAACTAACGGACAGGTGGAACGGTCAAATGGGCTAGTCACAACAGGACTGAAAAAATGACTTCTCACACTATTGAAACGAGCAGCAGGTGCATGGGTAGAGGAGTTGCCTTCTGTCCTCTGGAGTCTATGAACAACACCGAGTAGACCTACAGAGTACACCCCGTTCTTCATGGTATATGGAGCAGATGCAGTACTACCAGCAGAAGTACGACACAATGCGCCTCGAGTTGCATCTTCTACAGAGGAAAAATCTAACGAAGTACTCGAGGATGCACTCGATCTAGCAGGCGAAGCACGAGATAAAGCACTCGCACGCACAACAGTATATCAGCAAGGCCTGATCATGATCGACGAGTGCGCAACAGAACTTTCAACGTAGGTGATCTAGTGCTACGACTGAAGCGAGGATGCCACGACAAGCTCACGTCTCCATGGGAGGGTCCATACGTAATAGGACAAGTACTCGGGAACGGCGCATACACGCCTAAGGACAAGAAGACGGGGAACTTCTGCACGAACCCATGGAACCTCTCACAGCTATTTCTTTTGTATGCATAAAAATTTATTATTCCGTATAATTTAGAATAAGGCTAACTTATCCATCTATGTATCTCGACTAAACATATTAATGTGACCCCATTGCACTGAGGAGTTTTTGTCGGTTTGTTTTACAGTTATAATTACGAAACTAGTAACAACATCACCCAAGTGCAAAGTTACGAAGAATAGTTTCACTCGGGGGCTGCGCAGTAAAACGTTTAATGCAGAAATCTTGGGGTGACTCCCAGCCACAGCTGCGCTCGATACATTCGGGGGCTGTGCAGCAAAAAGTCCAAGACAGAAAATCTTGGGAGATTACCAGACACAATCGCACTCATGGATTGCGCAGCAAGATAGTAAACCACTTGACTCTGCGCTCACCTGCAAGCAGCCGAACCCAGACTCGGGGGCTACTCTTACTGGGAGCCCCGCTTGCCCGCCTCACAATCCATACAGAAAAATTGGACAAATTTATCTTTGCGGTTGATTTTGAAACACTCAAGAGTACCACACCAGAGGACCCGAACAGAAATTTCGGAATAATGAAGCACACAAACAGTAAAAGGGGATGCGAACAAGAATACTCAATCAGAAAATTTGAGTCTTTTATCACAAATAGTAACTACAGAGTGATTTATAGAACATTTTACAATTATGGAGTAAAACCACCGTGTAGATGTATATCAGTTTCCTCCTCAGCTAGACGCATCAACACAACTATGGCGGGAGTGGCTGCCTCATATCTCGCAGTCATATTAACACGTTGGCGACCACGAGGTTCTTGAGGACCCCTCCCGATCTTCAGCAGATTCATGTGCAGGTAATGGGTTTTGGCAACAGCCAAGGCAACTTTTGCCCCCACTGACTAATTGCCGACGAACCAATGCCTTCGCATGATCAAAGCTACTGAATTTTTTCATTAGATTGAATAGTCCTTTAGTAAGCTTGTTGAGTGGGAAAAGGGCCCCGTAAATATTACAGAAAGTTGTATGGCAAGACCCAATCACTCAACCAACTTGTTGAGCCCGAGTTCTTAGAGTCAAAAGCACTCAAGATTTTTCCGGATCATCCCAGAAAGAGGATGAACTATACGAAGAAAGCTTCAACCGTTCTTCTTCGATATATCGAGTCTCCTCAATAGTATTTCCCTGGACACCTATATAAAGAATCATTATCGTCAACTCAGTTATAGCTAAAACTGGGGACAAAGAAGAAAACGGATACTCGAAAGTTTACATGATAAATCGGTTGTTATTGCTGCCAGCTCAGCCAATAGAAAATCTTCAAGATCTGCAGTAGTTTGTTGTTTTTCTTGTGCATCATCGAGTTTAGTCCTCAAAGCTTTTACTTCCTCCTCCTTGCTTAAAAGTTTGGCAAAGTAGACGAAGAGGAAGGGGAAGGGGCAGAAGTCGAAAGATGCAGAGAACCAGAAGCTTCAGGTGCCTAAGAAAAATAGTAAAGGCATACTCAATTACTATTCCATTAGAGTATTCGGCAGAAGTATCACACTTCATACTCAGGGGCTACTCCAATTGGGCGAAGGCACGAGTACAAAGAGAAAATTCAAGATTTATAGCAGAAGAAGTCAAAAATCCCTTCATCAAAGTAGAGCACAAGATTCATTACAATAAAAAAGAGGCGGATTTACTGCGCTAAGGCGCCGCTACAGCGACTCGACAGAAAAATGTAACTAGGACTCGGCAGGTGTCCCCTGAGCATCCCGAGTAGCCGCGGCAGCTTCATCAGATTTAGGTCGAGCCTCGAGCATTTTTATAAGACCATCTTCCAGCCTAATGGACTCCTAGGTAAAAGTATTCGGATCTACCTCTTGCCCATCCGATTCAAGAAGTGGTCCACCCAATGCCGCTTCAAAATCTCCCTCAATGCCATGTGCTCGGGCAAGCGTCAACACTGTCTTCGCGCTAGACATAGTCTTCTCTCGACTGAAGTCAGCCATGACATTGGTATTATGAAACACATCCAGCAGCGCATCCAGGTTGGCAAGAACCGCTTCCTTGGGGAACAAGCAGTCGTGGAAAGACACGAGTACTCCTCGGAGTTATCCAACATGCTCGTAGCCTTCTCCACCTGTTGCTCAGAAAAAGCCACAACATCCAGTAGCGGACCCTCCCGTAGTCGACGAGCTAGAGCAGGAGGACTCTCGACAACAGCTGCAACAACATGAAGTCACAATCAGCTAAAATACAGGAACAACAGGTGAAATTGGCTTTAAAGAAGAAGAAGGAACAAGTACCTGTTAGGCTGTCTGCCAACGAGTTGAATCGAGGGACGAGTGTCTCCTCTAGATCAGAGAACTGTTTAAGAACCTCTTTCTCTTTTTGCTTCGACTCACTGACCTTCTGGAGTGCAGCTTCAGCCTTTTTCTATGCAATAGTGGTTTCCAGCTGAAGGGCAGCATTTTGCGCTTCGAGTTCCTTCCCTCGAGCCTTAGCAGTTTTTTCTTCAGCAGTGGTTAAGGCTAGGAGTTCTAAAAGAAGAGGGGGAAAAGCTCAGTGGTAGATGATACGTCATAAACGTATCCTTAATTTCGGATGCTCCATGTTGTTTTCTTATTGTTTCCCACATGCTTGCTATACACTTTATGTCATTTTTATCGATTTTACGGACTAACCTATTGACAAGATGCCACAGAGCCAGTTCCCTATTTTCTGCTGTTTTTAGTTTCAGAAAAGTTGTTCTGGAAATATTCTCGAAATTGGAAAATCCGAAGCCCGGAAGTCTTAGAATTCTCGAAGGTTCCACGGAGTCCCGAAGAGACCCGGAGGGGGGCCTCAGGGGGGCCACACCGTAGGGCGGCGCCCCCCTTGGCCGCGCCGGGGGGGTGGTGTGGGGCCCCTAGGCCTCCACCGCCTCTGCCCTTTCTCCTATTTAATCCCCCCGAGACAAAAACCCTAGGAGTATACCACTTTTACCCGAGAAACACCCGAGGCCGCCATCACCGTTATACCGATATCGAGAGGGTTCTCGAGCAGTCCCCGGCACCCTGCCGAGGGGGAAATCATCACCGGAGGGGTCTACACCACCATGCCCTCCTCCGAAGTGCTGCGTGAGTAGTTCATCGTTGGACTAGGGTCCATAGCAGTAGCTAGATGGTTGTTCTCTCCACTCTGTACCTCATGTTTAGGTCTTGTGAGCTTCCTATCATGATCAAGATCATCTTTATGTAATGCTACATGTTGTGTTTGCTAGGATCTGATGAATGTTGAATTCTATGTTTTCTGATTATCAATCTATCATATTATCTTCATGCTCATGTTATTTATGATCTTGCATGCTCTCCGTTATAAGTAAATTCTCTGGCCAAGTAGATGCTAGTAACTCCAAGAGGGAGTATTTACGCTCGATAGTGGGTTCATGCCTCCTTTTCATCTGTGCTCGAGTGACAGAAACGTGACGGATGGAGGATGTGTTGTTGACATTAGGGAGAAAACAACAATGCTTTGTCTAAGGATGATGTTATTGTTTACATTACACACTTTGCTTACTGCAATTATCTGTTGCTTGCAACTTAATACCCAACGTTTGTTCGGATGATATTTGAAGGGTGGATTTTTAGTCATAGATGCAGTTGGATAACACTCTATGTATCTTGTTGTAATGCCCGCATGAATCACATAGTAATCTTTATGTCTTGCATATGCACTACGGTGCAGCCTTCATTTCTGTCAACTGCCCAGCTGTAATTTATTCACCACACATGTTATTTATCTTTCACGGGGAGACACCACTAGTGAACTGTGGACCGCGATCCTTTTTCGTCATACTGATAAACACCTACTTCTTTCATACTTCTCTCATACTGTTACTACTGTTTTCTACTGTTTTCCACCCCATGCATTTAACCTCTTCGTGTTCAGCAAAACCAGTGAGATTGACAACCTCACTGCTTCGTTGGGGCAAAGTGATTTGATTGTGTTGTGCAGGTTCCACGTTGCTTCTGAACCGGTAGTGTGCCCTGCCATCTCAGCTTCTTCACCTTCTGAAGTTACTCCGCCCTCCTACTGGTCGATTCAACCTTGGTTTCTTTCTGAGGGGAACTTGCTATTGTGCTCTTCATACCTTCCTCTTGGGGTCTCCCAACGAACGTGTGTATCACGCGCATCAAGCTAATTTCTGGCGCCGTTGCTGGGGAGGAAGAGAATTTCTGCAAGGGGAGTC
Organism: Alopecurus myosuroides; assembly: GCA_028641055.1. Classification (NCBI taxonomy): domain Eukaryota; kingdom Viridiplantae; phylum Streptophyta; class Magnoliopsida; order Poales; family Poaceae; genus Alopecurus; species Alopecurus myosuroides. The sequence continues at coordinate 14,511 of JAPCYS010000882.1, read as the reverse complement.
TCTCACCTCTAATCATTTTACTTTGTTATTGGTTTGCTTGTTACTTACTTTATCATGCTTGCTAGCAATGTTTGATTCCTTTAAAACTAGATCTTATAGGCAAGGTGGGTTCACGGATGAACAACAAAAATATTATAAGGAACACCGCTTGTCACAAAAAGGAATACACTTATGGGAGCAAATTAATAAATTTCATGACTATGCTAGAAACTTGTGCTCTACTTATAATGTTACTTAGTGATTTGATAAATCGCGTTGCTGTAGGAGGTATAAACACCTCCCTTTTCAATGTGAGTATAATGATAATGTTACCATATCTTCTTATGTTAAGGGAAATTACGAATTATATGATGTGGAACAAATCGAAGAGTTTATTGCTTGGAAGGGTGAATTCGAAATTGCCTATTTACTTGAAAGTATTGATGATGCACCTTATAAATATGCGATTTATGCTATACTTGAATATTGATTTGATAATTACAAGGATTGTAATTACTACATAATGGAATATCTTAATAAATGCTCTCAACTTAAGGAAGACACTAATGCCTTGCAGGAGCCCATGGAAGAGGAAATTGATGAATATGGAAGCTCATTGGATGAATAAGAGGAGGAGAGTGATGATCAAGAGGAGGAAGAATAGAGTAGCTACCCATGTCTACCTCCCAATGAGAGTAACTCTTTAACTCATAATTGTGATGATCCTATTGATTCTTTTGAAATATCCCTTTTTGATGAAATTGGTACTTGCTATACTTGTGACCTTGATACTACTATGAATGAAACCTGTGAGAATGATATTGCTACTGTTATTTACGACAATCCATGCTACTTTGATAAATCCTATGAGAATCCTCTATTTATTCCAACTATTGATATGCATGATAATGAGGAAGTTTGCTTAGAAAATTTATATGATAATGCTCTTGATGATGGTCCTATGTTATTTGATGTTATAAATTATAATGCTACTGAAAATAGGATTGCTATAATGTGTCCTATACCTTTTATGAGTGATCAATCATCATGCTTTGCTATTGCTAAAAGTGGGAAAAAAAGGACCTGATTTTAAATTTTGATCCCACTGTTTTGGAGCTTTATATGAATTGTGTGCTTTTAGACCATGACAAACATGTTTTATGTGATAATTATGTTGTTGAGTTTGTTCATGATACTACTGGAAATTATTATGAGAGAGGAAAATATGGTTGTAGGAATTTTCATGTTACTAAAACACCTCTCTTTTTGTTGAAAGTTTTGAAGTTGCTCTTGTTATACCTTTCCATGATTTCTAGTTTGAGCTTATTCTTATTTATTTCTTTACAAGATTCCTATGCATAGGAAGTGGGCTAGACTTAAATTTGTTTTATACTTGCTTCTTGATGCTCTCTTTTGCTTAATTCATATTTCTTATATGAGCTTCTTCTTTCTTTCTGCCTAGCTAAAAGCACTTCTTGGGAGATAACCCATGGTTTTATTTTTGCTTTGGGAAGGAACTTCGGTAATCACATCGGTGTCTCCTTGTGCTTCGGTTATTTCTATACTCTAGCTCGTTACTTATGCATTTTCCTTTGTGATAGCCATCGTGCTTGAAGTCATCTTTCTTGCTATCACATAGTTGTATATCTTGCTTAGCATAAGTTGTTGGTGCACATAGGTAAACCTAGCTTGTATAGGTTTTGTGCTTGATAAATTAAACGCTACCGCATTTATTCAAGCCTAAACCATAATTATTTTAAAGCGCCTATTTACCCCCCTCTAGGCGGCATCCTTTTACTTTCAGCCGCCGTCACCGTCATCCCGAGACCGGGAGGGTTCTGGAGCTCTCCCCGGCACCCTGACGGAGGGGGAAATCATCACCGGAGAGGTCTACACCACCATGCCCTCCTCCGAAGTGATGCGTGAGTAGTTCTGTAAGGTCTCCCAGAACCACTGTTAAAGGACACCTCTGATATGCATACATTCACGATCCCAGATCACACCAGTCGTGAACAACATATCAAGTTGGTACACAGATACAATATCCATTACACGATTACACAAAACACTTACACAAGGGACATGGTCACATGACCAAGTCTAACACAACTGCCACGCATGGCAAACACACAACACACACAACGGAAGACTAACACACACAAAACGTACTAGAGCCCAAGTCACGCCTTAACCTACAGGGTGTTGACCGGGAGACGATCCTAGTTCGCAAAGCCATCAGCTTCGTACTCCTCTTGCTCATTTGTCGTACCAAAGTAATGAATTTAGAATAATGAATTTATATCAAATAAAGGTCTTATTGCTGAAATCTATTTTATTTTATACATTGTGGTCATTGGTGAATTAACGGAAACGGAAAGAGAGGGATTCGAACCCCCGGTAAACAAAAGCCTACATAGCAGTTCCAATGCTACGCCTTGAACCACTCGGCCATCTCTCCTACATAAATTATTTACCAGAAACTTCGCTTTGCCACCCAGGTATAACCAAAGCCTTCCACAAGTTCCTCGCTAAACAGTGTCTCATCTACGCTTCATTTTATACGTTTTTTTAAATAAAAAGGCCACGATAGACCATCTGATGCTAGCTCCTAAAATCATTGGCCAGAGAGAGAAGAGTTTTCCCGCAAACCATAGCGACTAGCTAGTCTCAAAACAAAAGAGTTCTTTTTACAGTAGCGGGGTTGGGAAAGTAAGGAAAGTAAATCCCGATGATTCTGTGGGAAGGGACGGATTTCTAATTCCTTTTTCCTTCCTTTTTACGCCACCTCCTCCCAATCCTTGAAGATATGAACCAATATTTTCTTAAGACTAAGTGAAGGTTGGTATGGCCCAATCCCATCATTTAAATGAGATGGATCGAGGAATGGAATCTAACTATAGATTGAACTATACTATCAATTCAATCTAATTCATCTTCCATTTTCGAAAGTAGCAAGCAGCGAATAAAACGGTTGCAGCAAGAAGTTTCACACTCTAACTCGAAACAGATTTCGCGCATTGAAAGTGTCATCCCTTGCTTTGTTCTAACCGCCCTTCCTTTAAGTTTAAGTATTAGAAACTCTTCCTAGAATTAGATTGTTTATTTAGTCTAGAATAGGAGAAGAAGGGCTTCATTGCCCCGAGTATTCCCGCATGTAGCTTTGAAAAGGGCGAGGTGTTGTTCAGGGTTCCCTACCCCATTCAACATTTTGCATTTTGGCGCAGTATAGTATACCCCTTCCTTGGGGTACGGTACCATATAAAATTCACTAGAGCCTCTTTCCTCTCTTTTTGTTGGCAACCCCTGTCAATGTATGTTTGATTTGGGAGGCTACCAATTCTGGAATTTCTTCTCGAGACATCCCCGTCAGTCAACTTCTCTTCGGGATGGGTCGTTGGTCTTTGTGGAGATAATGTGTCAGCCGTGGTAGAAGTAGCTCCCTGAGTAGGCATGGGCGCCCGCCTAGATGAAGGGATTTTCTCATCTTGAGTGTCGGGAGGAGTAAAGGAGATTGACTCTTCTCTGTCATTAGCCTTTTTATTGAAACTAGCTCTTTATATAGTCAATTTATTTTAGGAGTATCGTATCGGTAGGCACAGATCATTGGTATTGGATGTATCGTTAGGTTGTGCCGAGTCAAATCAGCGGAGCTGGTTTTTTTTCGTTGCAGAAAAGAGATCCCTTACCCATTCTTTAGCAAATGATGAATATGAAGTCCGGGAGGCTGTGGGTACTATGGATCCTCTGACTCCCAATCGGGTTACCTTCCCGGGTCTCGCCGGTGTTGCCTGTAGGTCGTGATGTGCCTCGAGATGGCCGTCTCCTGTCCCCCTGCTCGTGGGGAATCCGCTCCCGGGGCGTCGCTCTGCTGCGTCTGGCCCGTCCTCTAGGCACCTTTGGAGGGCGGGGAGTGTGACAACGTACACTCTTCCCTTTACTCCATAGGGCCTTTTCCTCAGTTGCAGGGTTTGGTGGCCCGAAATTGACTTGGCTTCGCCAAAAGGCCTCATCTCCAAAGCCCGACTCGCGAGGCGTCCCTCTCGCTGTAGGGCGGAGCCCCCTTGCCTCGCTCTTGTGACATGCTATGTTTCCCTTCTTCCATTCTCAAGTCAAGGGTGAGTCCCATGCGTCAGTTTGTGGATCACGGTCTCACGCACTAATCCCTACAGGTGCCCATAGTAGGCCAGCCGCCCCTACCTAAACCAATCATCATATCGGTCCCTAGGCCCCATTGCTGGAAAGGCTCGACTTCAAAACCGTACATGGAGCTTCCGCCTCATACGGCTCTTCTAGGGATGGGAGTAGGCCCAGCCCAGGCTTGTGCGGTTAAGGTTGTTGTACACGACCTCAGTTGAGCATTCAGTTAGAGACGGCGATCACAGGTTCGCTGGAGGAGAGGGTGTTGCGAGCAAGATTGCACAAACAAAGCCCTCCAGCCCGCAGCCCTATTCTAGAAATTAGGCTGGCTACGTTACTTATAACCGCAGAACGAGCAATGAATCCCCAACGACAAACGAACAAGGGGTGGGGCATTTTCGGGGAGTAGCCCCGTTCAGAAGAAACTTCCTGGCACATACATTAAGGGAGCCATCGAACGGTTGCTGAAACACCTGAAACAGGGACTACCCGGGCTAATGATAGAAGCAAGAACACTTTCCGGCCAAGTCCCATTAATTGATCATAACGATATCGTGGAAATGCTGCACGGACCCATATATATAGAAACAGAAAAAGAAGAACCTTGATACTAAACCAGATCGAACAATGGATCTTATTGGAAATGGGAAGATCTAGGATAGGCGGCCAACCTCCTGGAAAAAGCGATGTGCATAGACCGGGTGAGTAGGGATGCAGCTCCGTGGACCGCTCGTCGGGCCTGATAGGTTGTGGTATCACACCCTTCTCAAAGGAACCGTACGTGAGACTCTCGCCTCATACGGCTCCGTCCTGGAATCTGGACTCCCCCCCTTTTCCTTTGACCAACGGGTCCTCGAACCCATGGGGGTTACGAATCATTCATTCATTGATTGATTCAAGGTAGCTTTAGCCATTGTGGGTAGAAGCTAGTCGCCAGAAGCGAAGCGATCTTCCGGGCCGGAAAGGAGGCCTTTTTCTGACGCGTAAGCTACCGCAAAATGAATGAAGGAAAAAGGCCTCAGGATTAGAAAGACTAAAGATGCATGGAGGGCCGACTACAAGATTACGACTACAATACAAGCCATGAGCAATAGCGAAGCCTTCAGCCTTTTTTTTTGAAAGCCCCTAGCTATCTTATAGCAGACAACTAAGGCAAGCCTACTCAACTAATCTCATGTAAACGCCTATTCGTGCTAAAATCCAAATAGAAAAACAACTACTACTTATTAAACATGTAGTTGAGTGCTCCGTCGTTGTTTGGATCTTGACCAAGTCCGAGCTTCCCAAGCTCTTTGCTGTTTGGGAACTCAGCAAGGGTCTTACCACCTTCTTGATTGACTATATTTGAGTCTTTTGGGTACTTTAGGATTATATTCCGCGCCGAAGATTTGTGCTTGTGGGCTAGGGTGAATATACCGGACCAGCGGATCTGGTAGTTGACAATCGTTCGGACTTGGTAAAGGTTGTCGCAGCACCTGTAGTAGGACAGAGAACTTATCGCGATGCCCACGGACCAATTTACTATGTATCTGTCGCTGACGTTGGTCAAAGAGGCCACGTGGATTGGCCTGGGTCTTCTTCGGATAATGAGACCTTGATCCCGAAGCCTTCGGAGTATCTTTTTGATAGGCTCCTCTATCTATATGGGACATTGGCTGCTGAAAGATCCCGCCCAGTGTCCCCTTCCTTCCCCCGCCGCCTTCCGACCAAAGGGAGTATACAATTTATTCATTAGGACACTCATGCCCGATCGTGAGAGTGCCTGTTGAACGCCTGATGGCACCTTGCTCTGACCTGAGCTATGCAACAACGAGATCCCCCTTGATCTTTGCCGGATGTGCTTGACGGTCCCCCATAATATGCTAACTTGGGGAGTTTTTAGTCCATCTTTTCCAAGAGTCTATGCTAGTTGAACCGCGTCCAGTAGACAACCTCTTCCGCTCATCCCCTTCGTCAGCTCTTTGATAGGGATACTATAACCTAGGTCCCTAAACTTGGAATGGATGGCGGAGCGTAGGTGGCAGGCAGTTATATGGATACAGTGCTTTACCCATAGACGCTTCTCCAGCTCTCACAAGAATTGTATGGGAGTCGTCCTCGGGGGGACTTCCCGAATGACCGTACCGGGGAATTCTACCGTACTCCGTGCAGCTATGGTTGTTGATCCTGCGGAGCCTACCCAAAGGTTCAGGCCGGATTGTAGGAAGTGGGTGATACGTTTTTGTATTTCTATGAGAAGAAATACGGCACCCACGATTCCCAGTAGTAAGTCGTCGGCATATCGCGCGTAACAAATCCTTATTAATAAGGAATGACTTTTAAAGGGGGCCAGCTTACGGGCCAGGCCTCTCTCTGACCTGATAACTAGTATCGCCTCCCCACCCAGCTCTATCAGCAGGCCCCTTCTTTTGCAATACTTAAGAAGGTCTCTCATGGCCAAATTCTTATTAAAGCCTTCTCTACCATTGAATTCGGCCTTCGGGGTCAACCCAGCGGCTTCTATGAGGAAGGCGGCGCAAAGGAGGCTCGAGGTCTTGTTAAGGAAGGCGGCTAGGGCCGCTGAAGGGGGGAAAACGAAAGGCGTTTTCTGGTCTCCCCTTCGCCTGGGGGTGCTTGTGTGTGTGTGGGGGGGTGTGCCACGACGAAACAAGGGAATGAAAGGTCGCTTTGCGTTGGATGATCTTTACCCTCCCCACTATGAGGGCTCTGTTGTCTTGGGGAGCGTTGAAGCTTGCTTCTTTTCCATACTTTTCTTGGTCATCAATATGATGACCTATTCTTAATAGAACCGATCTTATTTTCACTACAAGAGGAATTTCGTGCTTCTGCCGAATCCTCCCTATCTCCTGATCGAGCTTGTGTAGATAGATATTTCCTGGTAGGACCGATAGTAGTACACTGTTTGGGATGGAGTCAGGGCCCTTCTCACCCCCTACGAGTCGTCCGGCGGAAAACTGTTTCTGAGTGGGGCAAAAGAACTTGGAATCGTCGATCTCTTCCTTCAAGATTGAGATGAATCGATGTCGGTCGATGGTGTGAAAACACTTCCTGATGTCGAATTCCAAAAACCAGCGAGAGGTTCCCCACTCTTCTTTGATCCGCCTGAGGGCCGAGTGGCAGCCTCGACCCGAGCGGAAGTGCGATGTGTCTAGAAACTCGCGATCGTAAATGAATTCGGGTACCATTCTGATTGCCTCTTTCATAATATTTTCTATGGATATAACTACTGTGAGCGGTCTAAACTTCGACCCTTCTTTCTTTCTTCATTTTTAAAAGGGGGAGCAAAGCATTTTTTTGCTCCCTCAATTGATAGATCAGGGCCCCTCCTGCCGGCCCGAACGAAAGGCTCTTTAAGGAAGTAGTCCCATCACTCTCGGGCCCGGCACCAATCAAGAGGACGCGGGGCTCTCTATAATCATTCCGAAGAGCCGAGATCTCGTAAAGGATAAATTCGCTAGCTCAGCAGGTTTGGATCCGGGTGAATCGGTTCGATGAAGGAAGCGAGCCTAAACTTAAGGCTTTTCCAAGCCTTGACGGTAGGCGCCTCATGGCTCGCTCGCGGAGTTCTTAGATCAGTAGATCTGGATAGATTCTCGCTCATAAAGGAAGAGTAGCGCGCTAGCGTGGCTCGCTTCGCTTTTCGACGCGGAGCTCGCTGCTGTCGAAGCCTGCTTCAAAACTACAGGCGTGCATTAGCACTACGGCTTTTCAGCCTCCCTTTGCTGGTTCTGAACTATCACTGACCCCAGAGGTCAACCTTCAAACCTTTTTCTTTGAATCTCAGGAAGGCTTTCTCGGGGAGAAAGCTGGTTGGGGAACTGCTAAACGACCTAATAAAAGAAAGAGGAGACTGACTCTGACCTTTCAAAGCCCTATCTCATCTGGTTGATAGTAGAAGGTATGTACGATGGTACCATGGACATAAACGAGGTCGAGCATATCTTTAATGATTTCAAACTAAAGCGTACCTAAAGCCTGTCCTAGATATGAAAAAGGGATTTGAGCCAGAAGAAGATGAGGATCTATCACCAGATGAGGAAATGGAAACAACTAAGTATTAGTTAGGTTTAGGTTTCGGAAATGGAAATGGTAACAACGGCCCAAAAATGGTAAGGTTTTCTTTGAAACGAAAAAGGAATGGGATGGGGTATTAATCCTTAACTACAAAAGTAAGCACCTCTCCTAACTAATTAGTTAGTATCGAGAGACTAGGCTTTTCATTAAAGTTGAAGGAGACAAACAAAGGTACTCTTGCCGATGGAAGAAATTCCATCGTCGTAAGGGAAGGCCTTGGTCAATCAACTCACCGCCATTGACCAGGGGAGGGGGGAACAATCTGATGAGCGAGATCATAACACGTGAACAACAAACCATACCGATAGGTTGATAGTTTTCTGTTGGTACGGCGTGTGGTCACAGGAACAATCGACGGTCGTAGCATGAACTCAAGAGTACCTTCATTTTACAGCATATAGAGGTGTACCAATCCCACCATGATCGCAAGAGCAAGATTCATTCTTTAATCGCTACCAGATCAAACATGAGACCAGCATCCTAAAAAAGAAAAAGGAACGCAACAGTTTTTAGAAATCCTTATCTTTCGGCTTTTTAAAGAAGATAGGCCATTACAAAAACAAGGTATAACAGTCTACTTTCCTATCAGGATTTTACAACCTGAATACCAAGGGACCACTATTAGAAGAGAGCATAATAAGTAAATGCCGACGCCATCTTTTACTTTTTGGATGGTCGGCGGCGCCATAAACTCGATAACCAGCACCGTAGAGTCAAGAAATTCAACTAAATAGAATCCTAAAACAATCTTATTCGAGCACACACGGGACCCACATCAATGAAATTCACACAAGCGGCAATCATCCGAGCAGAGAATGGAGAAGGGAAATATACTTGAAATTGTTTTTCCGAATGAGAAAGCCTTTGGCAAACTCCTTGCAAATCTGTTTTTGCCGGGCACAATAGACATATCTGCTCAGTCACAACATAAGGAACCCCCAATGTTCCTCAAAGCTTACCCGGCCTGATAGCTTTAGTTGAATGATCTGATCCCGAAGCAAGCTTTCTACTCAAATTGCTATGACTGGCCAACTAATGATCGGACTACCTATCTTGATCTTTGAATCCGTATTCAGAGCTTTTTTCCAACTACCGAGACTACTAATTTAAAGTACAAAGCTCTCCTATGAATATGCTACTGCTCTTACTTTCTACCTGAATCCTAGCATTGAAGCAAGCTCTTTATCGCACCATAACCGAGTCTCTCCTTGCAGCTCTGACCAATCCACCCGTCATTGCAAATAACTGCTACTTACTCTTTGATTGTATGTCCATTTTTGCTTGATGTCTGGCTCACCGGATTTGGTACATTAAAAAGCCATTCCTTTTTGCTTTCCTTCAACCACTCAGTATACTTTTTTACTGGAAGAGTCAAGCGAAAGCAATTAGTTTAGAAGGAAGAGGAAGACCTAGGGGACTTACGTCCTCATTTCACTCTTTTTGCTCCTGCGAGACACGACTCAACTACTTTTTACAATTGACAGGGTATCTCGGAGGTCAGATGAAGGGTCTTCCCCATAAAGATAGATTAGTACTGGAAGGTTCAGATGAAGGAAGGGCTGAAACAAGGAAAAAACTATTCAATGGGGTAAAAAAATATGAGCAATCCGTGAGAATAGCAAACCCCTATCTCTGAAAAAGAAGAAGATAGATAGGTATAGGTCCACGAGTTGAGACAGAGAAGTTCTGACTAATCAAGTAGGAGTTTACCCACGAGAGTCAGAGGCTGCATCATCAAAGGGGTATAGAAATAATTCAGAAGCACTATGGCCTGAAGCGAAGGGAAGGAATGAACGGAATCAATGTGTTCCAATTTATCCGGAGTAAGGACAGCAGCTGAGAAGGTAAAAAAAATAGCGTAGACAAAAGGTAGGACCAGATCATGCGAAGAGCTCTTCGCCCTATTGATTAGGAATCTCGATCAGAAACCACCAGGCCATGTCTCCCGATAAAAGATGATCCCCACAATGGATGTCAGGCCTTGGCTTTAGAAAATCTGATTGGATCCGCACTAGAGGATAAGAATACAAATAGGCTGACTAAGAATATCTTAAAATTGTCTTACCTGAAAAGATGAGTTATTCAAAGGAATACCTTAAGAATAGAATAGAATAAACACATGGCACAACTGTGTGCTAGAATAGTAGTTGATAGAAGTTCTAGTCACTTAAAAAAATAACCACGAGGCTATATTTTTTATAAACATATGGTCTTGCTCATTTCCCATTAAGGAATGGAGATAGGGTTGGTGTTTGGAAGGGATTCAATAAACTGACCTTGGCCAGCAAGCAGAAAAAGGACTGACGTCTTGGGGCGCGCTAGCGCGCGTACTCTTCTTCTGCAAGACACCATCCAAATCCACCACTTACTTGTTGGTTGGTGTTCCATTCTGTTATCTTAGACTATGCTGCCTTCTTTAATTCCATTCTTCGTCTCCCTAGTCGAAGTCTTCTTGCTGGCCCAATCCAACATGCATTTTAGAGTGTCGTGCCAGGGCGATACGTGCTCCGCAGTCACGCATGATCGCCAGAGCCTTTCTTGGCTATGTAAATATAGGGCCGGAATAAGTGCAAGATCCTCAACAAAATGGATTAAGGTGGGCTTCGAATTTTTCCTAATTTTTTTCTATCTTTTCATCAAGTTCTTGTTTGATCTGCCGCTATTATCACAATATCCCTCCTTTTAGGGTTAATGCTATCAATGGTGAATCGATCATTCGCTATCCTTTTTTTAAGATCTTTTTTGAATGGAAGAAAAGTAATGAAACCTGCGATGGCTACTGAATAACCTCCTTTTTTTTATAATAAACCCTTTGACCTTTTTCTTCGTTCGCCAAATCTTCTTCAGTTCTATCCAAGCTCGGTTTTGTCTTAATCTTTGTGGAAGAAGAAGCGGTTCGCCAGCCGCCACATCCAGGGATCCCACAAAATCATTAAAACTGGCGGCTGCTCGCTCTTTGATCAGTGATTCACCGGCCACTAGATCGATGAAGAATCTCTAAAAAATCCGCTTTTTGATCAGTGATTCACCAGTCACTACATTCTTGGATCCCACCTTATTCTCAAACCTGGTGGCTCGGTTGATTGGCAGTCCTGTAAGCTCATCTTGCATACAAATTTTGGGGGTACCAGGGCCTGCATCCACCAAGAACATTTCTTCCCTTAAGCGTAAGCGTAAAACTGAAGATTGTGAGGCGTTTCCACTACATAATAAGAAACTCGAATTAGATCTTGGAAATGATCGACTCCAATAGATGCTCATCATAAGCTTTTTTTCCTCCTATTCCTATTGATCAGAAGTATCCAGCAGCGCCACGCCAGAGTGACTTCCGAAGCGCTACGGACGGGACAAAATCCGGCAGCCAGTTGCTGGCTCTGAATAACCAGCCCAGCAAGAAGCTAAATTCTTCCATAACATAACGGGGCGGGGTTGCGCGCGAGCCGAGTGACGTAGTTGCACAAGAGTACTTCGCGCCACAACCATCTCTTTTTTATAGGTTCTACGGACCGATGCCTCCAGCTTCATCTGGTAAAAAAGAGTCATAGATATGCCTGTAATTAGAAGGAAGAACCGCAATAAAAATATTCCTCGTGTATCGTCTGTAGCAGAACTATGAACGGGAGCTAGCAATCCGGACCGTATTGAAAAGGTTCCTGAGACACAGCATGGAAGAGTCAAAATATTCAGAAGTGAGGTCCAAGAATGAAGAAGGGGTAGAATTACTGAATGAATACGAGCTGTGGCTAATACCTGAGGCATAAAAGACGCATTTTCTACGGGATCCCGAAACCACCAGCTACCCCGACCTAATTCATGATGAGCCCACCAACTTCCTGGCGAGATGCCTACGGTTAAAAACAACCGACATGTCAAGATCCAAATTCGAATTGGTTCCTGGTCCTGGTCAGAGACCACTGTGTTCACGCCGGCGGTCCAACAAAGAGGCGAAGTAGTGGTGTCTTTCTTTCCATTACGAACGACACGCTTCGCCTGCTCCCTCCCCGTGTCCATTAGCGCTCCTGTCCAGAGCGAAGATAAGGCGAAAAAGCGCTGCCGAAGCAGCATGAGCAGGCTTCTATTGCTACGCAAACAATAGAGCAGGCGCGCCGCCCACAAAATGTTTGAATGATCGGGTAAAGAGCGAGCTTCTTATATGGGATCCGACGCATCCAGCAGAGCGAAGCAGCGTTCCATTCTTTTCGGCGGCATCCTTCCGCATTGGCGGCGAGTGGAGTGCCACAATCCCATTCATCATTTTTGATCTACATAACCCAAAGCCCATAGCACTGGCGACGTCTCCGGCATAAATGCAAGGAGGATGTATAGCTGATATAGGATCTTGTGGAACAGGATTTGATTCTGCAAGCGGTTCGGTACGAACGAAGAAATTGCGAACAAAAGGATCAGAACTCGTTGATAGGAAAGGAGAGAAAAACAAAGCAATGCCAAGAGCTCCGTCAATCTGTTGTTCATCGATAGACGAAGCTCTCTCTTTTTCATCTCGTGCCAGATGTAACAAAAGATTAGTCCTTTTTCCTTCTCGCGAACCACGGGAGCGCCCAGAAGAGCAAAGCTCATTTTCTAAACAGGGTCAAGCGGCGCATTAAAAAGGTTTGGCCCATGAAAAGGACGCTTACTTTGCGAACGAAGTTCAGAATCAACAAGGGTTCTCCGAACGAAGGGAGTGTACAACTGGGGCGCAGCCCCACTTTTTTGTTAGAGAGATAGAATGGAGTTCTTCACGAAGTTCGAGACAAAGTAAAAAGTTCAAAGTTTCTCTATAGCCTCTTCGTTTTGAGACATTATGGCTTTGGGGTCGACCCCGGTAACAAAAAAGGAATCCATAAAAACTTGGGATCCAACACCATGATAAAATACTACCCTCATGATTAGACCATGTCCCTGAGATTTGATAAAAAAGGTGCACTAGAGGTTAATACGTTGTAATTAGATAACTTATTTGGAATATGACGGAACGAAAGACCAATGAAAGGAAGAAGAATGCACCAAAATGCAGGTGCTGCACCAAACGCTGGTGGTTGTTTCTTGTTGTAAGTGAATGCAACGAAAAGACCCGGAAATAACGAATAATGAGAAAATTCATTTATAGACATTTCGTGCTCAATTCTAAATTTCTGCTTAGTTATTCCCATCATCCGGTAACCACAGGATGATCCCAATCTCCTTTTAGTAATAGATCTTTTTGATATGTCTCAGTCTCAGCGGCAAGGAAGAGAAAATGCATTGAGTCGTTTATCAAGAAAGTGGACGAGCATGGCGGTCCCTATATCTCCAAGTGGTGTACCACTTTTTTCAAAAAGTCAGCTTAAGAGGTTCAAAAGATAAAGTAACTCTCCTTATTCTTGGCTAGTGGAATGGAAGCAAGACTCTTTCCTATCCACTTTGCCGAGGGGAGAGAACTAAAAGATAACTCAAGCTAGACAGAAAGGTGCAAAAGTCCACAGTTTCTTAAAGATCATGTAAGCAAATAGGTTCAGATTGTCATTTAGCTTCAATTTCCTCAGTCTCACAAGCGGGTCCGCATGCAACAAAAGAAATTGTATTTGCCTACTACTCCGACCTTGCCCGGAAAGGATAAGGAAATTGGATAAGAGCGAGAGCTAGACTGACTGTTGGTCCAATGCTAGTGGAGGATTCAGACTGAGGACCCCCTGTGGCGGCTACTCATAAGAAGATGAAGGATTGAAAGAGGACTGATCACCCCTCTTATTTGTGATCTTTTAATAGAAATAAAAAGCATTCTCTCAAACTTCAAGGTCAATGAAATCGGGATTCAAAATGATTGACGGGTACCAAAGCAAACATCCCTTTTCCCCTTGCCTGCCTCCCCATGACGAATCCTTTGTCTACCTGGATCTTCAAAGAGCCTCATAGCCAAAAATTAGCAAGCAGAGAAGCCATTTATTTCTCTCTCTGATACTAATTCCCATCTCATGAAATTTCGATTCCATTTTTATTAATAAAATATAGGGCTGGCCTTTAAGATAGGATTCCATAATTGCAAATTCATTTTGAGGACTCAAAAAGAAAGCAATAAGACTTAAAAGTGGATTTTAGACCTGGCTGACTGACATGTTTACGTCTCATATTGGCTAATGTATTTGGAAGCCCTAGGAACGTCTGTCAAATCTTATAAAAAAACTTTCCGGGGTGGCATCCATGCTGAAAAAAGAGATAAATTGATTATGGTTGTCCGTCCTCTATGGAGAGAGATGCACTTAAACCAACCGAATAGTGTGTAAGGATGTCTCTGCGATGGTGATCTTTTGATTTTGAAATGAGAATGGCTCGGAAGGCTAT
>JAPCYS010002965.1:0-19795 GCA_028641055.1 Alopecurus myosuroides | reverse complement strand
TATTCTAAACCTTGAGTAATAAAGTCGCGAGTTTTATTCAAAAAAAAAAGACTGATAAAAAGAATAAAAATTTAGAGAAAAAATAGCGGTATATTCGATGGTTCTAGTGTTAGTAAGCCCTTTGACGGCCTAATAGGGTCGTACACTGTTAGATTGCTAAGGATACGCCTAGATTAAGTCATGCAGTGCATGGATATCTCGTATGCGCTTATCACTCCCGCGCAGCTAGGATCAGAACGGACTGGGAGTCTGTATATAAGCGCATGATCACCCTGTAACCAATCATTTATCAATATACAAGTGTCTTCCCACATATTATTGCATACATCTATTTTTAAAAACCAAAACGGACCGGCTCTGACAGAAAAAAACCAAAAACCAGAACCTTGTCGGGTTTTTATTTTATTTTAGTAAAATCAAAAAATAAATTGAAAATGGTGTATTATACATGGGGAATTAAACCCTTGACCTTAAGGCAGGCACACTACAAGCTCAACAACAATCTATGCTAGCAACACTTTGTGATATTTTAGGGCGTGGCATCAAATATTATGTGTATTTATTTATTTTGAAATATTTTTTTTTCAAAAAGTTAGCTTAAATATTTTGGTTTTATCACCAATGAACTGACGGCCCGACAGTTGAAAATACCGATAGCCTCGCATGTTCGATTACCGGCTCGGTTTATTAAACGATGCTAAAAAAGAACAGCAGGGTAGGGTTCCACTAGCTGGGATAGCGGAATAACAAACTTTTTTTTTGACATTTTCCACCTCCATATATTTGGTCAGCAAGCCCGCCTCATTAAAACCCTGTCAGTCCCTTTCGGTACCCTGGTTAGGGAAAGAGTGCGTCTGAAAACTTGCCGCCTTTAAGCATCAATTACAGATATCGTTTACAAGTTTGCCAATGAGAAAGCTAGGGGGTTCATCGACCCAATTACAAGATCTCTTCTCACTAAAACAGGACCTAGCTAGTTCATGGGCAACCTCATTAGCTTCCCTTGGGCAGTGTTTAAAGGCCACTCTACCAATTTGAGACACAAGATCAACACAATCAACAAACACTGCCGATGAATCGCCCCACCACGCTTCTTCGCATGAGCAAGCTTCGATTATTTCTACGGAATCTGATTCTGCCACCACGTCATTACATCCGAACCGATTAGCAAGGGCTAGCCCTTCCTTCATGGCCACAGCCTCTGTAGCAGCGGCTGAGGCAACATTGGGTATGTAGATAGTAGTAGCTGCAACAAATCTTCCTTGAAAATCTCGAAGCACCGCTCCTGCAGCACCTGCAGAAACATCAGCGTGAAAGGACCCATCAACATTTACCTTTAGTTGTCGAGGGTTTGGGCGAGTCCATTTCTTCGTCAAAGAGATCGGTCTACCCGCAACTTTAGCTGCATTGGCAGTTATACT
Source organism: Alopecurus myosuroides (assembly GCA_028641055.1). Taxonomy (NCBI): domain Eukaryota; kingdom Viridiplantae; phylum Streptophyta; class Magnoliopsida; order Poales; family Poaceae; genus Alopecurus; species Alopecurus myosuroides. The sequence continues at coordinate 18,374 of JAPCYS010002965.1, read as the reverse complement.
CAACACAGACATTCGACATTGTGGCATAGGAGGTACTGTCTCATTATGTGTGCGTCGACGGCGGATCCACCAGAGGTACCAACAAGCCACTGCAATGGTTTCCCTCAAAGCAATAAACTCAACGTCTGGGGTATTCCCAGTCTCACGCCGAATGAGGTACTCCAAGACCGCCGAGCCAGCACGATCTACCCCAGCAGCTTCGTCAATTACTAAGCTTAGCCCCAACAACTGCCACATCTCTTTTGCAGTAGGGCAAAAAAATAGAAGATGAGAGATATCTTTCAGCCGCCGACTGGCATATAGGGCATTCTCCACTTGTCCCAACATGTCTGTTCACCATGATAGATTTTAATGGTACTATTCCATGAAGATCTCTCCACACAAACACCGTAATTTTGCTAGGGATTTTGAGTTTCCAGAGAGTTTTCCAAACAGGATTAATCGCCGCCGACCCGGGTAGAGACAACTGTCCAGCACGAGGGCCGAATTGGTGTCTCCATTGAAGATAGTAGCCAGATCTTACCGTGTATCTGCCATGTCTAGTAAAATTCCAAGCCACAAACTCATCGAAGCCATTTGTATTAAGGGGAATTTGCATGATCCTATTCACATCAACTGTGTAGAAAATTTCACGGAGAAGCTCGAGATCCCATTGTCCTGTGATAGGACTAATAAGCTCAGATACCTTAGTATATAAATTTCGACCTCTCGGAGTGATAATCTTCCTGTCCGGGCTTGAGGGAATCCAAGGATCTGAGTAAATATTTATTTTTTCACCATTACCAACTCTTCAAATATAGCCTCTTTTGAAACTTTGCCATGTAAATGAGGATCCATTCTTCGGCTCAGCCTTCAAGATATCACCTTGGGGAAAATATTTAGACCGTAGCACTCTAGCACATAGAGATTCAGGTTTCATGATCACGCGCCATACTTGCTTGGCTAACATAGCTAAATTGAAAGAGTGAAAATGTCACATCCCTGTTTTTAAGCACTTGTATAATAGTATTTTAGCAAGTCTCTTAAGACCTTTGTAATGCAATTAAGTGGACAACATGTTGTGTACTGATGTTTATCTATGCAATATTAGTGGTGTGTTTCTTTTCACTCACTTGAGGAGTTTTTCTCCTAAGAAACACATTGCTTTATTATTGTTTTCCCATGTTTTCCACTAAGGCTCTTATGAGATTATTTTTCAAGACTTGAGGTGACCCTTTGTTTCAACTTGAAAATGTGTTATTAATGTTTAGGAATCATCTTGAACTTGAAATAAAATTAATTGGAAAAGATTCCATTAGCTTTTCCAATATAAGTTTTGCCCTGAAAAACAGCCAAGTAGCTGTTTTCAACCCTTGTTTTCCATCACAAGGATTATCCAATTAGGGTTTTTCTTTGATCAAAACTACTCTCTGATATGAGTACAACAAAACTACACTCTTGGAAAAACCTACAAAGAAAATTACACACAATGCCAAGATGGTTTTTGAGCCATCTTGATAAGACAGAATTTTGAGCATTTTAAAAACAGAGAATGTACTACTTTGCCATTTATTTTCAGAGCCATAAACCCATTTTTTTTCAAATCAAATGGTTGGATCTGAAACTTGGATAGTTGTTCTTTGTTGAGCATTTTAAATCACTCATTTTAGAGCTGGTTTGCTTGGTGAAAACAAACCCAACTTTTGCTATCTCTGTCTGTTTCCAGCACTTAGAAAAATTCAGAGAAACTGTCTAACTGAATTTTTCTGACAGAACAGTGAATACACTTTTGGACTTATGTTTTTAGCTTTTGTGCACTGATCCAAGCCTTGCCACTTTGCCAATTCGAAAACAATGTTATTGAGCTTCTAGAAGGTGACATTGGATCCCATGTTGGCTGGATAGGAGGGGAGAAAACTGAGGTGGCATTTGACTAATAGGTGATGTCACAATAGTGGTTGAAATAGTGTTTATTCTTCCTTTTGCCCATCACTTGGCCTTTGCTGTGGCCTTGCTCACCATTTGGTACTGGCTTGACCCCTTAGGACCAATTGGAACCGTGGCCAACCCTGGAGAAACCCCAAGGGCAAGGGCATGCCCATGCCATGCCAACCCGAGCCCTCCCCCTTTGACTCGTGTCTACAAAGCCCTAGAGGCCTATCCCTCTCGCCACAGAGCTCCACTCACCCCTCTCACTCACCCCATCGAGCATCGCTTGCTCGATCACTCTGTGCGGCGAGGCGAGCCGCGCCCATTTTCGGACCCGAACGGATCGAGCTCGAGGTGGCGCCGCGATCACCGCACCTCCCGCCCTCCTTTCACCTCCATTGCGACCCCCTAGCTCTTGCCTACCTCCCTGACACCCTCTTGCCCTCGATCGCTTGCAGATCCATCGCCGCCGTCCTCGGAGCCGCCGCAGAACACCGTCGAGCCGCCGCCGTGTCCACGCCCTCACGCCGTCCGTGCCCGCGCCACGGAGTCGCCCAGGCCACCATCTTCCACCCCTGCATCACCCCCTGCTTCTCGCGAGCCCGAGGTGAGCCAACGCGCACGACTGCTAGGTGTTCGTCCGCGGGCAGAAGGAGAGAGAGAGGAGAGAGCGCGGGGAGGAAGAAGGAAGGAGAGCCGTCGATCTGCGAATCGACGGCCCCCTTTGAAACTTACCGCTTCGCGCGCGCGCGTGCGCTGGCGGGCTGTGCGCGCTAGTTGGGCCAGGCGCGGCAGATCTGGCCCATCTGGGCTTTTTCCTGTTAATTTCAAAATTAGGATTTTTCTGGCAGAATAATAGGTGTTAGCTTTGGGCCTAGAAAAGGTAGCAAATGATTTTATTTAACCTTGCTAATTTTTGTACTACTAGCCTTACAAAATTGCAACCATATCCCACTGGCAGAAACTTGTTTTGAGTTTTTATGATTTTTCTAAAAATCATATGCCAGACAGTACCCTAAAAATTGAAATGAATAGAACTTCAAAAATACAAAACATTTTTGAGCAAACTCAACTGTTTTGGAAAGCCCTTTCCAATACCTATCAGTAGAATTTTAGTTTGCATCAAGGTGAGTTACCATTTGGAAATGCCATCCATTTTGGTAAAACATCAGTGGGCTATTCCATGATTTTTAGAGGGAGTTTGGGATATTATTTTTGAGTGAGGCAAGTTGGAGAAGCTTTGTAGTGATAAGGACTATCACATCCTAGAAGGATTTGCTTTTTAGAGCAACAGAAAAATTTAGAGAGACAGAACAAGTTTTGGCTATTTTCTGCCTAAATTTTAATTCTAGATCTTGCCTTATATGTTACTTTTGTGAGTTGCAAATGATGTGATCTTGCTTGTTATGTTGTTTTCCATTGTGGTTATGATGTATACAAGTTATATGAGCATGTTAGAATAAATGGTTTGAATGGTAGCATTTTAGAACTAGTTTTCCATGCTTATGTCTTGCTAATGGCTAGATTTTTATGTATATTTTGAGTAGATATTTAAATAAATCTTTAGGCTAGTTGCTAGATTGTTTTTCATGGAACCAGTACCACTTAGGTACTGTTAATTAGTTTATAGCACCTCTGAATGCTTGGTGCTTGTGTTTGAAATAGGTTTAAAATAGGAATGCTTAAGGACTAGTTTGCACACTAGGAGATTCATGAATGTTTTTGTGTCTTGTTTTCCACTAGGGAAAAATAGGACTTTTTGGTATTGAAACCAGAGGATGAAAAGTACTTGTGGCAATATTTTCCTTAGGGTTTTCACCTCTGATAGATTTCCTTTCAATAGCACAAAAGTATGAGTAGCACTTGGGTGACTAGAAATAAATCTCCTCACATGTGTAGCTTTTTAAGCATATCTATCCTTGTTTCCTAGCTATGTTTTTATGTTATTTTTGTGAGATCCAGTAGCATATATGGTACTGGTTAGAGGTGTATTTTGCCTCTGAAATCTTGCACACTTGTGCATAACATTAGCTAGTATAGTCTAAACTAGTCTAGTAGTTTCCTAAATTTTCTACTAGTATGAGTAGGAATTTTTGGGTGTTTGTTTGTTGTTTTTAGCACTTTTATAAAAGTGACCAGAGGCTTATTAACCTCTTGGTGAGCATATTTACTAGTGGAACACCCACTGGTATGTTTGCCTCATAGTGGAAAATAGGTTGACTTGTTGTCATGAGCTTATTTTCACTACTTGAGTAATTTAGCAAATTATGTGTGCTAGCCATAGGAATTGTTGTGGGGATTTTTAGGCATCAAAATGTGTTTTATGGGACACCCTACTGTCCAGTAGCATGTGCTATATCCCACTGGTCCACAATGTTCTTAACTAAGAATCATTGTTTTGGCCACACATAAGCACTAGGAAAAAGCAGATTTTCCAACTATAGTTTTTATGCAATTTTTCTTTAGGGAAAAATTGAGAACTATGGGTGGTACTTTTGATTGCTTGCTGTATGTATTGCTTGTAGCATTGCTTGCCTTGCTTGGTTCTGAAAGTGTGTCTTTATTTCTTTTTACGACGTTAGAAAACGAGGAGGAAGGAATTGCTGAAGAAGGGTATTGCAACTCCTGTTACTTTCAGGATCAGGACCATCACTTGTACCAAGGCAAGCCATCCTAATGCTTGCTGTATCACTACTTATCATTATCTATCATGCATGCTTTTCACTTCTGAAGTTTTACAAAAATATACCTTCAAAACTATTTTTGTGTGAATCCTATTACTACTATTAATACTACTAGTATAAGGACTCATAATCATAGTCAACTTGGTATTACCAAGCCCTTAGACACTAAATGGTATATAAATACCATACACCTACTTAAAACTTGAGTTCTTAAATGAACTAAATAAAATGTGTTTTTGTAAACAAATGCCTTATGGAAGGAAAACCCGGAGGAAGGGTGAGACCCTGTCTGCCGGAAGGATTGTTATGATGGGAAATTTTTATGAGAAATGTTTACAAAAGACACATAACCTAGTCTTCGCTGGACAACCATTATCGTACTGCCACTTTACCCCAATATGGGTAGGGGCTTGATTAAAAACTTGTTAGGGTTAGTATATGTGCTATCTCAAAGGCTATAGGGGATTGGATCCTCCGAACCGAAATGTCGCTAGGAGTGAGTATACGGGACATCTAAAGTGTGGGATTAATTTTCCCTCCGGATGCAGCAGTTGGGTCTCCTGTTTGAGCGGTGTGTGACATGGCTTGCCAGGGAGGGAAACCCCAATTGAAGAGATAGTCATGTACTAGCTTGTACAGAGTGGATAGTCAAGACCAGTTATCTGATGTTCTCATAGGTTGGGAACAGTCCATGGTTGTTTCATGGCAGACTCTGGATCTGGTGGAAATGTGTACACCTCTGCAGAGTAAAACTATTTCGAGATAGCCGCGTCCTCGGATATGGACGGTTGAATGGCCATGTAGCTAGTATTGTGTCAACTTTTCAAAAGAGGTTTTGAAGGAAGGCTTTTGTACCTGAGAGGTACTATGGAGGAATGACTTGGTATCTGCGAGATACCGATGAGAAAGAAACTACTACAAAAGTTTCTGAAAAGAAAAACTTTCTTTTCCAAAAGTATTATAAAACCTCCAAGATATGTGATATCTACGAGAGCAAAACTACATTATTTTAAATGATTTTGTTTACAAAGAAGTAAACTTGAAGAATCAACCATGGCAATCTTTTATCTGTCATGGGTAGCTGAACCATATGTATGGCCTACCCACTCCACCAAATAAGCATGTATGCATTATTGTAAGCTAATAAAGGATGTCTTGTTGAGTACATTCAAATGTACTCATTTGGTTTCGCCCCTGGTATCTACTTATCAGACGAGGAGCCACCTCAGGAGGAGTACTATGAGGAGGAGTTCTACGCTGATGGCCCTGCGAGTTAGGATCGTCTCCCAGTCAGCAGCCTGTAGGATGAGGCGTGACTCGGGTTCTACTACGCTATGCTTATCGTCTTCCGCTGTGTTTACTTTGAATGTCTGTCCTGCGTGACAGTTATCGAGAACTTGGTCATGTGACCATTTATGTAAGACTCTATATTCGTGTAATGGATGATGTATTCTGTATGCCAACTATGTATGTTGTTCACGACTGGTTCTTCTGGGATCGTGAATGAATGCATATGAGGGTTCTGGACTACCGGTCTGGGGCCTCTACAAAGTTGGTATCAGAGCCATCCTGACTCTAGGAGACCTTAGTTAGCATGGACGTTAGTGTATACTCCGATAATCTAAGTTACTAATACAAAAAAAATTGGATATATGACTAAGTATAAAACTATTCCCTATATCCCACCACCTCTCTGGGTTAGACTCTACTTGCATTAAAGTTATTTCTTGCATGAACTAAAACTTTGCACACTTGTATCTAACTTAAGCTACTTAAAATTTTGTGTAGATGGACGTGGACATCACCGTGGCTTTTCAGTTGGGACGTCCACGTGGCGAGTCTTTCCTTTTCGAGGAGAGGCTAGTATCTATGGCTACTGTGTTGGGACGGCCACTTCCGGAGCTGCGAGGAGGACTAGTTGTCGGGCACCTCTGGAGGGAGACTGGTACGCGGAGGTCACTATCCGCGCACCTCTGGCTAGCCCGACAGTGGAGGCCTACGTGTACCGTGCTGTTGATCGTTCTTGGAACGAGGCTGCGGTGCGCGTGATACAGGAGTCAGTAGCACGTCTGGCGCACATCGGGGAGTATATGTTCATCGGTTCCCGGTTCGAGCTGATTGGGAGACGTGATGAGGATGGCATACCACTTCCTGTTGAGCCAGACTTTACCACTATTGGTCCACACTTGGACGAGATGGAGATTCTGTTACACCGCACTCAGACCAGGCTAGACGACCAGCGTCTTGACACCCTCCACGGCATATTGGTGCACCAGACACTGATAGCCGAGACTGACGAGCTGAGGGCTGAGCTTCACGACAGCCAGGAGGAGAGTGGAGCTCTGGCTCAGCAGTTGTCCGAGTCGAGGGAGCAGTTGGAGGCTACTACCGCGAGGCACCGTGCCTTACGGAGGCAGCTGAGGGCCACCCGCCTTGGCCGTGCACGCCTCACCACTAGACTGACGGCCCTGGAGGGGGCTAACGCCGTTCTGCGCGGCAGGCTTCAGATAGCTCGTGATGACATAGCCACGAGAGACGCTGCCGTAGAGGAGCTGGAGGAGGAGGCCGCAGAGCTCCACAGGGAGATTGAGGATCTTCTGCCTGTTGAGGATGTTCCCTCCGACTTAGAGGGGATGGATATGAGCGAGGCTAGCGAGCAGGATGATGATGACCTGTTTGACGAGGAGGAGGAGGACCCTGAGGAGCGTATCTTCGACGTTGGGGACAGCGACGACTCTGTGTAGTCGCTGCCTTCTCACCCTTAGCACATGGTGCTGGTCTAGATACTAGTTAGGTATGCTAGATCGTTTTGCTAGATAGTTTGCTAGTAGTAGCCTTGCGATGACCCACCAATCGCACCCCCTGTAGCTCGATGAAGCTTTCCTTGTATGATATGGCTTGTGATGTGTGTGTAATGTAAGGAACTCTGTTTAATTATGGTGATGAATGAAATGTTTGGCTTGGTTTTCTGTTGATTGTCACTACTTTGCGTTCATTTCATTCAAGTTTGCGACTGCCCCGCTCTTGTTTTTGAAACATATCGCTAGTATTCCTTTTGTTTAAATATTAAGGTACTGGGTTTTCAAAAACAAGAATTTACTTCTTAGACTTACACATGTTTCACTTCAGCATGGCACCCCGTCGCGAACCCCCACCGCCACCACCACCCACAGTGGAGGCGCTGTTGGCCCTGCTGATGGAAGATCGCCAGGCCAGCCGAGATGAGAGTGCAGCCACCATTACCGCTCTGCAACAGCTAGTTGCTGCCGCCAACAATAATGGCAATGGCAATGGAAATGGTGCTCGCTCGAGACTGAGAGACTTTCAGCACACCAACCCCCCAGTTTTCACCAGGATTGTGGAGCCTCTCGATGCTGACGACTGGCTCCGCACCATTGCAAACAAGCTGGAAGTTGCTTCGGTTGATGAAAATGATAAGGTCCTGTTGGCCTCCCATTTTCTCGCTGGTCCTGCCAGGACTTGGTGGGAAACTACACGTGAGACTGTTGCTGCGGGTCACGTGTTCACCTGGGAGGAATTCTCTGCAAGGTTCCGCAAGTATCACATTCCCCAGGGGATGATGGCACTTATGCGGGAGAAGTTTAAAATCTGAAGCAGGGAAGTATGCCGGTGTCTGAATACTGGGAGAATTTCACTACTCTGTCCCGGTATGCACAGGATGATATTATACTGATGCTAAGAAGAAGGAGAGGTTCTTAAATGGACTGGATGATGAGCTCCAGTGCTCTCTAGTAGTGGTTCCGTTCCAGGACATGGAGACTCTTGCTAATGCCGCTATGGTGCTGGAGCACAAGCGGAAATCTGCTGATGATAACCGCAAGAGGAAAATGACTGCTCATGGACCTAGTGCTCAGAGGACTCGCAACACTCCGTATGCGAGGCCACCAACCCACAAGGCGCCTGCTTATGCACCCCGCCCCAACCACTATGCACCAAGGCCCAACAACTACCCACCCTGCACCGTATGCACCAAGGTACGGAGGAAACCGCTATGGAGGTAACACTGGAGGAAATGGGAACCACACCAACAATGCTCCCAAACCAAACCCAAGCTCAAAGCCTTCTGGAGGTTGCTTTGCCTGTGGAAAGGAGGGTCACTTCGCTCGCGATTGCCCCAACAAAGCTACTGCTCCAGCCCAGCTGCTGCAACCAAGATGAACCATGGTCCTTCCACTGGACGGCAGAATAGGATGAAGGGACACCTGAACCATATCAATGCTGCAGAAGCTCAGGAGGCACCAGACATGGTGATGGGTATGTTTCCTGTCACTCGGTACAGCCGCAGTACTGTTTGATTCTGGTGCATCACATTCCTTTGTCACTAAACCGTTTGCTGAGAAAAGTGGTATGAAGCATTCCCGTATGCACAACCCTATGTTAGTACAAATACCTGGGGATAGTACTAAAGCCAACCTAATTTGCAATGAGGTACCAGTAGAAATTCAAGGGAAAACTTTTCATGCTGATCTTATAGTACTGGGATCCAAAGGGATAGAAGTGGTACTCGGTATGAACTGGATGGCCAAGTATAAGGGGATATCGATTGCACTAAGAAAATCTATTGAAATGATCTCAGAGGATGGGGAAAAGGTTGCGTACACTGCAACCCGGCCCTCGTCACAAGTTCACTGCCACCTGGTATAGCCCAACCTGCCCTTGAGGAAGTCCGGTAGTTTGCGAATACCCGGATGTTTTTCCTGAAGAATTACCCGGTATGCCCCCTGATCGGGATATCGAGTTTGTGATTGAGTTAGTGCCCGGAACTGGACCCATAGCACAGAAGCCGTATCGGATGAACCCAAAGGAATTAGATGAGTTGAAGACTCAACTGGAGGACATGTTAAGGAAGGGATTGATTCGCCCTAGTGCATCGCCCTGGGGATCTCCGATCATTTTTGTGGGAAAACGGGACGGTACCACTCGTTTATGTGTGGACTACCGCAAGTTAAATGATGTTACCATCAAGAACAAATACCCGTTGCCCAAAATTGAAGACTTGTTTGACCAGTTGAATGGGGCTGTAATCTTCTCCAAGATTGACCTTCGGACTGGTTATCATCAATTGAAAGTCCGTGATACTGATATCCCAAAGACTGCTTTCACCACTCGTTACGGGCTGTATGAATACACCGTAATGTCCTTTGGTCTAACCAATGCCCCTGCCTATTTCATGAATCTCATGAATAAGGTATTCATGGATTTTCTAGACAAGTTTGTCGTGGTGTTTATTGACGACATTCTTATATTCGAGGAGTGAGGAAGAACACGAAGAACATCTGAGACTTGTGCTCGGAACACTTCGTGAGCATCAATTGTATGCTAAGTTTAGTAAATGTCAATTCTGGTTGACGGAAGTCGGATTTCTTGGACATGTAGTATCTGCGGGAGGAATATCTGTTGACCCTGCTCTAGTTCAGTCTGTGGAGAAGCGTGCTGCTCCGACCAACCAGACTGAAGTCAGATCCTTTCTGGGTTTGGCAGGATATTACCGCAAGTTTGTTCAGGGATTCTCGAGTATAGCCAGGCCCCTCACCCAGTTGCTCAAGAAGGATAGCAAGTTCCTATGGACGGACAAATGTGAAGAGAGTTTCAATGAGTTGAAGCACCGGCTGGTGTCTGCCCCAATCCTTATATGCCAGATGTCACCAAGAATTTCGACGTATATTGTGACGCTTCTAAGCTTGGTCTTGGAAGCGTGCTTATGCAAGAAGGGAAGGTGATATCTTTCATATCCCGCCAGTTAAGACCCCACGAGTTGAATTATCCCACTCATGACTTAGAGCTTGCTGCCGTTGTTCATGCTCTCAAGACATGGCGGCACTTTCTTATGGGAAGAAGAGTGGAAATTTACACGGATCATAAGAGTTTAAAGTATATCTTTACTCAACGTGAGCTCAACATGAGGCAGCGCCGCTGGATTGAGCTCATTAAAGATTATGATCTGAGTATTCATTATCACCCGGGAAAGGCAAATGTGGTTGCAGACGCTCTTAGTCGAGAGCCGGCCTCTCTAAATGCTATGATTTTAGTAAGGCAACCCGAGTTGTGGAAGAGCTGGACCAGCTTGGTATTGAAGTGGTCAGCTATGGCATGTTGGACGCCATAGAACTTAAACCAACCCTGGTTGACCAAATCAAAGAAGCGCAGAAAGGCCAGAAAAGTATTGATGGGATTAAAGCCCGCATGGAGAAGGAAAAGGTTGCTGGGTTTACCATCGATGCTGATGGGGGATTATAGTATGAAGGCCGTATTTGTGTTCCCTCCGAATCTGATCTTAAGCAGACCATCATGGTCGAAGCTCATGAGACCATGTATTCTATCCATCCTGGAGGAACAAAGATGTATCAAGACCTGAAAGAGAGATTCTGGTGGCATGGAATGAAGCGAGAGATTGCTTCATTTGTAGCCAAGTGCCATGTCTGCCAGCAGGTAAAAGCCGGGCACCAGCGTCCCGCTGGATTGCTCCAACCATTGCAAGTGCCTGTTTGGAAATGGGATGAAGTGGGAATGGACTTCATCACTGGACTTCCTAGGTCCAGCCGAGGAAATGATTCTATATGGGTTGTTGTGGACAGGCTCACAAAAGTTGCTCACTTTATTCCTGTCCGGACAACCTATCGTGGAGATCAGCTTGCGGATCTTTACATTTCTCGGATTGTCAGCCTACACGGAGTCCCAAGCAGGATTGTATCTGATCGAGGTACACAGTTCACATCTAGATTTTGGAAGAAGTTGCACGAGAGTTTGGGAACCAAACTAGCTTTTAGCACAGCATATCACCCGACTGATGGACAAACAGAGCGTGTGAACCAAATCCTGGAGGACATGCTCCGTGCTTGTGTGTTGTCCTATGGAATTAAATGGGAAGACTGTCTGCCCTTCGCAGAGTTTTCTTACAACAACAGTTATCAGTCTAGCTTGCAAATGGCCCCTTTTGAAGCTCTGTATGGACGTAAATGCCGTACACCTTTAAATTGGACTGAGACTGGAGACAGTCAGGTTTTTGGCGTGGACACTTTGAAGGCTGCAGAGGAGCAGGTCCAACTTATTCGGGAACGTTTAAAGCTCAATCTCGTCAGAAGAGTTATGCTGATACGAAGCGTCGTGATGTCTCTTTCAGCCTTGGAGATTTCGTGTACCTTCGTGTTACGCCACTCAAAGGGATGCAGCGTTTCCATGTCAAAGGAAAGCTGGCCCCCAGGTATATTGGCCCTTTTAAGATCTTAGCACGTCGTGGCGAAGTTTTTATCAGTTAGAATTACCTGAGGAGCTGTCTGCTTTTCACAATGTTTTCCATGTGTCATTGCTCCGGAAATGTCTGCAAGTACCGGAGAAAGATCTCTCGTATCAAGACGTGGATTTCAGGACCATTGACATAAATGATGATTTGACTTATCGTGATAGACCCCTGCGGGTTCTCGAGGAAATTGTGCGTGCTACCAGGAGGCGTGCTATAAAATTCCTTAAGATTCAGTGGACCAATCACTGAGGAAGAAGCTACCTGGGAGCGTGAGGATGATATCAGGAAGGAGTTCCCTGATTTTCTTAAAGCCTAGACCGCGAATCTCGGGACGAGATTCTTTTAAGGGGGGGAGATTTGTCACATCCCTGTTTTTAAGCACTTGTATAGTATTTTAGCAAGTCTCTTAAGACCTTTGTAATGCAATTAAGTGGACAACATGTTGTGTACTGATGTTTATCTATGCAATATTAGTGGTGTGTTTCTTTTCACTCACTTGAGGAGTTTTTCTCCTAAGAAACACATTGCTTTATTATTGTTTTCCCATGTTTTCCACTAAGGCTCTTATGAGATTATTTTTCAAGACTTGAGGTGACCCTTTGTTTCAACTTGAAAATGTGTTATTAATGTTTAGGAATCATCTTGAACTTGAAATAAAATTAATTGGAAAAGATTCCATTAGCTTTTCCAATATAAGTTTTGCCCTGAAAAACAGCCAAGTAGCTGTTTTCAACCCTTGTTTTCCATCACAAGGATTATCCAATTAGGGTTTTTCTTTGATCAAAACTACTCTCTGATGAGTACAACTACATTCTTGGAAAAACCTACAAAGAAAATTAGCACACAATGCCAAGATGGTTTTTGAGCCATCTTGATAAGACAGAATTTTGAGCATTTTAAAAACAGAGAATGTAACTACTTTGCCATTTATTTTCAGAGCCATAAACCCATTTTTTTTCAAATCAAATGGTTGGATCTGAAACTTGGATAGTTGTTCTTTGTTGAGCATTTTAAATCACTCATTTTAGAGCTGGTTTGCTTGGTGAAAACAAGCCCAACTTTTGCTATCTCTGTCTGCTGTTTCCAGCACTTAGAAAAATTCAGAGAAACTGTCTAACTGAATTTTTCTGACAGAACAGTGAATACACTTTTGGACTTTATGTTTTTAGCTTTTGTGCACTGATCCAAGCCTTGCCACTTTGCCAATTCGAAAACAATGTTATTGAGCTTCTAGAAGGTGACATTGGATCCCATGTTGGCTGGATAGGAGGGGAGAAAACTGAGGTGGCATTTGACTAATAGGTGATGTCACAATAGTGGTTGAAATAGTGTTTATTCTTCCTTTTGCCCATCACTTGGCCTTTGCTGTGGCCTTGCTCACCATTTGGTACTGGCTTGACCCCTTAGGACCAATTGGAACCGTGGCCAACCCTGGAGAAACCCCAAAGGGCAAGGGCATGCCCATGCCATGCCAACCCGAGCCCTCCCCCTTTGACTCGTGTCTACAAAGCCCTAGAGGCCTATCCCTCTCGCCACAGAGCTCCACTCACCCCTCTCACTCACCCCATCGAGCATCGCCTGCTCGATCACCCTCTGTGAGGCGAGCCGCGCCCATTTTCGGACCCGAACGGATCGAGCTCGAGGTGGCGCCGCGATCACCGCACCTCCCGCCCTCCTTTCACCTCCATTGCGACCCCCTAGCTCTTGCCTACCTCCCTGACACCCTCTTGCCCTCGATCGCTTGCAGATCCATCGCCGCCGTCCTCGGAGCCGCCGCAGAACACCGTCGAGCCGCCGCCGTGTCCACGCCCTCACGCCGTCCGTGCCCGCGCCACGGAGTCGCCCAGGCCACCATCTTCCACCCCTGCATCACCCCACTGCTTCTCGCGAGCCCGAGGTGAGCCAACGCGCACGACTGCTAGGTGTTCGTCCGCGGGCAGAAGGAGAGAGAGAGGAGAGAGGCGCGGGGAGGAAGAAGGAAGGAGAGCCGTCGATCTGCGAATCGACGGCCCCCTTTGAAACTTACCGCTTCGCGCGGGCGCGGGCGCTGGCGGGCTGTATCGCGCGCTAGTTGGGCCAGGCGCGGCAGATCTGGCCCATCTGGGCTTTTTCCTGTTAATTTCAAAATTAGGATTTTTCTGGCAGAATAATAGGTGTTAGCTTTGGGCCTAGAAAAGGTAGCAAATGATTTTATTTAACCTTGCTAATTTTTGTACTACTAGCCTTACAAAATTGCAACCATATCCCACTGGCAGAAACTTGTTTTGAGTTTTTATGATTTTTCTAAAAATCATATGCCAGACAGTACCCTAAAAATTGAAATGAATAGAACTTCAAAAATACAAAACATTTTTGAGCAAACTCAACTGTTTTGGAAAGCCCTTTCCAATACCTATCAGTAGAATTTTAGTTTGCATCAAGGTGAGTTACCATTTGGAAATGCCATCCATTTTGGTAAAACATCAGTGGGCTATTCCATGATTTTTAGAGGGAGTTTGGGATATTATTTTTGAGTGAGGCAAGTTGGAGAAGCTTTGTAGTGATAAGGACTATCACATCCTAGAAGGATTTGCTTTTTAGAGCAACAGAAAAATTTAGAGAGACAGAACAAGTTTTGGCTATTTTCTGCCTAAATTTTAATTCTAGATCTTGCCTTATATGTTACTTTTGTGAGTTGCAAATGATGTGATCTTGCTTGTTATGTTGTTTTCCATTGTGGTTATGATGTATACAAGTTATATGAGCATGTTAGAATAAATGGTTTGAATGGTAGCATTTTAGAACTAGTTTTCCATGCTTATGTCTTGCTAATGGCTAGATTTTTATGTATATTTTGAGTAGATATTTAAATAAATCTTTAGGCTAGTTGCTAGATTGTTTTTCATGGGACCAGTACCACTTAGGTACTGTTAATTAGTTTATAGCACCTCTGAATGCTTGGTGCTTGTGTTTGAAATAGGTTTAAAATAGGAATGCTTAAGGACTAGTTTGCACACTAGGAGATTCATGAATGTTTTTGTGTCTTGTTTTCCACTAGGGAAAAATAGGACTTTTTGGTATTGAAACCAGAGGATGAAAAGTACTTGTGGCAATATTTTCCTTAGGGTTTTCACCTCTGATAGATTTCCTTTCAATAGCACAAAAGTATGAGTAGCACTTGGGTGACTAGAAATAAATCTCCTCACATGTGTAGTTTTTTTAAGCATATCTATCCTTGTTTCCTAGCTATGTTTTTATGTTATTTTTGTGAGATCCAGTAGCATATATGGTACTGGTTAGAGGTGTATTTTGCCTCTGAAATCTTGCACACTTGTGCATAACATTAGCTAGTATAGTCTAAACTAGTCTAGTAGTTTCCTAAATTTTCTACTAGTATGAGTAGGAATTTTTGGGTGTTTGCTTGTTGTTTTTAGCACTTTTATAAAAGTGACCAGAGGCTTATTAACCTCTTGGTGAGAATATTTACTAGTGGAACACCCACTGGTATGTTTGCCTCATAGTGGAAAATAGGTTGACTTGTTGTCATGAGCTTATTTTCACTACTTGAGTAATTTAGCAAATTATGTGTGCTAGCCATAGGAATTGTTGTGGGGATTTTTAGGCATCAAAATGTGTTTTATGGGACACCCTACTGTCCAGTAGCATGTGCTATATCCCAGTGGTCCACAATGTTCTTAACTAAGAATCATTGTTTTGGCCACACATAAGCACTAGGAAAAAGCAGATTTTCCAACTATAGTTTTTATGCAAAATTTTCTTAAAGGAAAAATTGAGAACTTTGGGTGGTACCTTTTGATTGCTTGCTGTATGTATTGCTTGTAGCATTGCTTGCCTTGCTTGGTTCTGAAAGTGTGTCTTTATTTCTTTTTACGACGTTAGAAAACGAGGAGGAAGGAATTGCTGAAGAAGGGTATTGCAACTCCTGTTACTTTCAGGATCAGGACCATCACTTGTACCAAGGCAAGCCATCCTAATGCTTGCTGTATCACTACTTATCATTATCTATCATGCATGCTTTTCACTTCTGAAGTTTTACAAAAATATACCTTCAAAACTATTTTTGTGTGAATCCTATTACTACTATTAATACTACTAGTATAAGGACTCATAATCATAGTCAACTTGGTATTACCAAGCCCTTAGACACTAAATGGTATATAAATACCATACACCTACTTAAAACTTGAGTTCTTAAATGAACTAAATAAAATGTGTTTTTGTAAACAAATGCCTTATGGAAGGAAAATCCGGAGGAAGGGTGAGACCCTGTCTGCCGGAAGGATTGTTATGATGGGAAATTTTTATGAGAAATGTTTACAAAAGACACATAACCTAGTCTTCGCTGGACAACCATTATCGTACTGCCACTTTACCCCAATATGGGTAGGGGCTTGATTAAAAACTTGTTAGGGTTAGTATATGTGCTATCTCAAAGGCTATAGGGGATTGGATCCTCCGAACCGAAATGTCGCTAGGAGTGAGTATACGGGACATCTAAAGTGTGGGATTAATTTTCCCTCCGGATGCAGCAGTTGGGTCTCCTGTTTGAGCGGGTGTGTGACATGGCTTGCCAGGGAGGGAAACCCCAATTGAAGAGATAGTCATGTACTAGCTTGTACAGAGTGGATAGTCAAGACCAGTTATCTGATGTTCTCATAGGTTGGGAACAGCCCATGGTTGTTTCATGGCGGACTCTGGATCTAGTGGAGATGTGTACACCTCTGCAGAGTAAAACTATTTCGAGATAGCCGCGTCCTCGGATATGGACGGTTGAATGGCCATGTAGCTAGTATTGTGTCAACTTTTCAAAAGAGGTTTTGAAGGAAGGCTTTTGTACCTGAGAGGTACTATGGAGGAATGACTTGGTATCTGCGAGATACGAGGAGAAAGAAACTACTACCAAAAGTTTCTGAAAAGAAAAACTTTCTTTTCCAAAAGAATTATAAAACCTCCAAGATATGTGATATCTACGAGAGCAAAACTACATTATTTTAAATGAGTTTGTTTTGCAAAGAGGTAAACTTGAAGAATCAACCATGGCAAATCTTTTATCTGTCATGGGTAGCTGAACCATATGTATGGCCTACCCACTCCACCAAATAAGCATGTATGCATTATTGTAAGCTAATAAAGGATGTCTTGTTGAGTACATTCAAATGTACTCATTTGGTTTCGCCCCTGGTATCTACTTATCAGACTACGAGGAGCCACCTCAGGAGGAGTACTATGAGGAGGAGTTCTACGCTGATGGCCCTGCGAGTTAGGATCGTCTCCCAGTCAGCAGCCTGTAGGATGAGGCGTGACTCGGGTTCTACTACGCTATGCTTATCGTCTTCCGCTGTGTTTACTTTGAATGTCTGTCCTGCGTGACAGTTATCGAGAACTTGGTCATGTGACCATTTATGTAAGACTCTATATTCGTGTAATGGATGATGTATTCTGTATGCCAACTACGTATGTTGTTCACGACTGGTTCTTCTGGGATCGTGAATGAATGCATATGAGGGGTTCTGGACCTACCGGTCTGGGGCCTCTACAGAAAATCTCGAAAACCCATACCACCTTCATTTTTAGGGAAGCATAACTTCCACCATGCGAACCAGTGCATCCTCTTACTGTTTTCATCATCGCCCCACCAAAATTGAGATATAGCATCAGTCATCTTCTTGCACACCCCTATCGGGATTTGGAACACCGACATCACATAGACCGGTATTGCTTGGGCAACAGCTTTGAGAAGAATCTCCTTACCCACTATAGACAATTGTTTCTCTTTCCAACCATTGATACGTTGAATAATTCTTTCCACAAAATGCAAGAAGCAGTCACTTCTATCCGCTCCCACTAGAGCTGGAAGGCCCAGATATTTATCAGATATGGCTTCTGTGTCAATATGAAGAGCTTCACAAATTTCTGCTCGAATAATGACATGAGTATTAGGAGAAAAGAAAATGCTTAATTTAGCCAAACTCACCAATTGACCCGAATTAGCACAATAGGTATCCAACACTCGCTGTAGGGTAGTTGCATTAGTCATGTCTGCCTTCATGAGTATAAGAGAATCATCAGCAAATAAAAGGTGTGAAACTGACGGTGCATTTCTGCACACTCTTACCCTATCGATGCCACCAACTTCCTCTTCGTACAGCAAAGAACTGGATAAACTTTCCGCACGTATAAGGAACAAATATGGAGAGAGAGGATCCCCTGTCTCAACCCTCTAGTAGGCACAAACATCTCAGTATCTTCCGAATTGAATCTAACTTGATAACGAACTGACCTCACACAAGCCATCATGAGAGAGATCCATCTCTCTTGAAACCCCAATTTTCTCATCATGTTCTCCAAGAAAATCCATTCTACACGGTCGTAGGCCTTGTGCATGTCCAACTTAACTGCGCATGCACCTGACATTCCAGATCTTTTATTTTTTATAGTATGGACATACTCATATGCCACCAGAACATTATCAGTGATTAGGCGACCTGGAACAAAGGCACTTTGCATAGGAGAGATAATAT
>JAPCYS010000379.1:0-19826 GCA_028641055.1 Alopecurus myosuroides | reverse complement strand
TGTAACATCCCAGTGTTTGGGAGGTTATAAGGATCTAAATTTAATATGTGCATTTGCATAGCATGCATCTAAAAGTACGGAAATTTTGGCGCGAAAGTTCAAACAAAGCAAAGTGATCAAAGTTTCACTTGACATGATGAAATAGGTCTAGTTAATCTAGTCAGGAGTACATTTGGAATGATCTTTATAACAAGTATCTTAAGAAACCAAATCACTTGATAAGTCAAACCATAATTGGTTATGATCAAACTAAACTCCAACAACCTTAACCACAAGTCTATAAGTAACTTGGGATAATTCACTAGGTATCTAGAACTCAAAGAGGGGTGAGTATCCAGATTACATAAGTGATGAGCATACTTTCACCAATGAGTAATACACAACTTAAACATCTCATCAACAAATATGTCATCACCTATAAAACAACAACTCTCCAAGCTATCAACCAGTCACATCACACCTTTATAAACTATCTCATAATTGTGAAGTGCACATTCACAATCAAATAACAAAGGTTTAATAAAACACAACAGATATAAACCAATGTTAACTCAAAACCCACACGTGGGAAATGACTTGATAATTGTATTCCTGGCATATCTGAGGGCTGCCAGGCGAAAATTTCCCAGTACTCACGGAGGAGTTTGACGAGCACGCTTTCCTATGCTTGCGAGAGGGTTGTTGAAACCATCGCTGTCTTCGCAGAGTCTGTCGGGTGCACTTGATGCTTTCGGGTGTCGTTGTTGGTGCTAAATTCTAGTTCAGGCGCATTTTTCTTCGTGAGGGGCATCACGGAGTGATCCGTGGTTTTTGCCAGATCTTGAAGTTCTTCGTGCATCCCGAAAGATTTTGCGATCTCGTTGAACTCAATGTCGCATTTGTTGGATTTCTGAAAGTCCCCGTCAATGGTGATTACGCCATGTTCGCCGGGCAATTTGAGCTTCAGGTAGGCGTAGTGAGGTACTGCCATGAATCTGGCGAACGCTGTTCGGCCCAAGATGGCGTGGTACTGTGAAGGCCAATCGACAACTTCGAAGTCGAGGAACTCTCTCCTGTAGTTGCTATGCGTGCCTAGCACAACTTCTAGGTTGATTGTTCCGAGTGGACGGACTGCCTTGCCTGGAACTATCCCGTGGAAGGATGTTTCTGATTCCGGGAGGCCGTCCAAGTTCTTGTTCATCCGACGGAGTGTATCCGCGTAGATAATGTTGAGACCGCTGCCCCCATCCATGAATACGCGGGCTAAGTCGTCGTAGTTGCCAATTTGCGCCTGGATGACCAGGGCGGCGTGTCCTGGTCGATAGACTCGTGGTGGGTGATCTTTCATCGAGAACGTGATCGGCTGGTCCGCCATTTTCAGGTACTCAGTCTTCGTTGGCGGTGTCTGCACTGCCATGCATAATTGCCTTGTGTTCGATTGTAGCTGGCCTCTTGTAAGTCGACTGGAAATTTTTGCAGAAGTTGCGGTGCAAATCATCCCACGATGCGTAGCAAGATTTTGGTCTTCATTCCAGCCAACTGCGGGCTGCGCCAGTAAGATGCAAATTGAGGTATTGCATAGCCGTGTTCTTGTTCCCACGTTGGCATTTTACTGCCGTGAGGTAGTCGCTTAGCCATTGAGAGGGCTCGAGTGAGCCGTCGTACTTCATCACCTCCGTGCTGAGCTTGAACCTTTTGGGTAGAGGTGCTTCGCGGATGCTGCGAGTGAAACAGAGTGCTCCACATGTTTCGTCATCCGAGGAGCTGGACGAAGAGCGCTCGCGATATCGCGAAGCCCTTGCCTTATCCACCCTTTTTTGAGCGAGATCTGATCGCGCGTCGTATTCTGGCCGGTCGCGGTCGTCATCTTTCCTTGGTTCCTTGTTTCGTTTTCTCGAGCGGCCGCTATGGTGCCGCGAGTTTCTGTCTCTCGGGCTTTCTTCACTGCTGCTTCGACTGTCGCCGCGGCGTCTAGCTTCTTTTCCTCGACCGCGGCGTGGTGACTTATCCCTCCTTGGTGAAGATCTTCTGTGCCTGCGAGGCGTTTCTTTATCTTTCTCCTTCTCCCTTCGCTCCTTCTCCTGCTGCTCCTCGGCCTTCTTGCGATCGTGAGAGGCGAGCCTTGCGGCCGCCAATCCGAGTCCTTTTCGTATTTGCTTGTATTGCTCTGCCCGAGGGTCACTTTCTGTCGGTTGATTCATTTGCATGTAGGTTGCCGCGGCTAGAACCGCAGCAGCGGGAGTTTGCGGGTACACGTTGCCGTCGTCGTCGACTCGCATGAGAGAAGGAGTGATTGATCTGTTTGTTTCGGGTATGGATTCATCGTTCTAGACGTGGATGCGTGTCCTTTCCTCGCGGGTCGGGTTCCGACCGAGGGTGTTACGGATAGCCCAGCTCGTCTCTGGCTTGATTCATCCGCCGCTCTTCTTCGGCGGGCCAGATCTACCCGATCATCTTTGATAATCGTGGCTGCTCTCACTAGGTGATAGTGGTAGGCGACCATGTCTTCGTGTGAGGATCCGGCTGCGGGTGGCTTGCTTGTTCGCATAGCTTCCTTCGCCCGTTTCCAGGATTCCCGCGAAACGCCGATTATATTGCGCTCAGTCGCGCTGTGTTCTGTTTCCGAGCCTTGTTCCGATCCTGCCATGCAGACTTGAGCCAGTCGAAGCTCGTGCGTCCTAGGCGTAGTTCGAAGGTTTCCTTGGATTCTTGATGGTTCCTCTGTCGAGAGGGTGTGGTAGTCGTTGGCGTTGAAGCGAATCGACTCGCCACTTTTCTCCAGGTGACGGCGCGAGTCGACAGCTCCAGATTCAGTCTCCGATTCATCCGAGAAGTGGAGGATCCTGTCCCTGTTCGTCACGAATTTGAGGCTTCCGAACGTCAGGGTGACGCTCTCCTCCAGATCTTCGAATACCTGGCGCGATTCCGGCGAGTGCGGTGTGACCACGACAGATCCGATCCGTAAAGGATTGTTCGGAGCCGTAGTCATAGGATTTCAACGAGAGTTTGATGTCGATGAAGCCGAGGATGCCGGTGATCCAGCGCCCGCCGTTCCCACAGACGGCACCAATTGTCGAATCCCTGACTCAACAAATCCCTTCGGTGAACCTATCGGGTTTCGATTAGGAGAACCCATGACCGCTGGTGGAATCGTCGGCTAGACAGGCGGCGAGATTTACCCAGGTTCGGGGCCCTCGTAGAGGTAAAACCCTTACTCCTGCCTCTTGTCGATCTGTATTGATGATTAGATCGGTTACAAGGGTTGTGCTCGAATTGAGAGTAGGTCTCGAGTTCAAGGCTTTTGGTCGTGCGGTGTTGCTTGGTCCCCTCTCGGGGGCTCTCCTGGCCTTATATAGGCGGCCAGGTCTCGAGTTCTACCCGGAGAGGACTCCAACCTTAGCTAGGTCGGTTACATGTTTTCTAACTTAACCCGCAAGTTTAGTGCAGGTGGGCTTCACGTGGGCCTTCTGGACTACTCCAAGGGCTCCTCTTCTTGGGCCTTCACCTTGGGCCTGAGAGGGGGTGTCCTTATCCGCAGGATCCAGAATCCATATCTTCGTCAAGCACCAACAGGGATTAGCATAATGAGTGCAGTTGATTACTCCAAGAAAGGTTTTTCCCGTGAATTACTGTCTTTGGAAGCACTTAATCAAATGAGGCACTACATAATAACAAACTGCGAGGAAACCGAGCCATGGATTCAGTAAGGATACTTATGTATTTGTTTCATATCATGATATGCATTAATACTTTGGTGATGAAGTAACCATATATCATTTCTTTTTGAAGGGAACATATTGACGAGCTCAAAAAGAACAATTGTCCTAATCCTAAAAAGAAACACAAGGAAGATTTTGTTGGCTGGTTCGAAAGACGGGTAAGTTACTTTAGCATTTTCAGAAATGTTTCTCGTAATACAAAACAATGGTGTACAGTACACTCACACACATTCTATTCCATGAAACAGATCACACAACTCCATAAAGATGGGAAAGTCAGCAGTCTGTTGTATACACTAGCTAAAGGGCCTGATCAAATTGCTCGTGTGTTCAACCGTACAATACTGAATGGATATTACTTTCGTAATACCTATATAGAGCATGACTTGAGCATCCAAAATAGTGGTGTCGTAGTCAATCCGCAAGAAACCGCCGGCAGTAATGATTATTATGGGGTGATAAAGAAAATCATATTTCTTGACTTCCTCCTGATAAGGAGGTTGTTCTATTGGAGTGCGACTGGTTCGACGTGCCTCGTGCCAATAGAAATCAGAGTAAGGGGTATAAGAAGGACAAATATGGAATTATTGACTTTGACACTAGTGTACACCGATTCACGAAAGACCCTTACATTCTAGGCATCCAAGCTGCACAGGTTTTCTACGTGAGAGATGTGAAGAGCCCTAATTGGGCAAGTGCTATAAAAATGAATCCACGCAATTTGTTTGCTCCTTCGGTTGTAAATGGTGCAGACCTTGATGATCTTGCTGAAGGAGATGAACGTGGTGATGCAGATGTACAGGATGTCGTCGATGCAGAAATTACAGTTTCAGAATTTATTGTACCCGACGAGATGACTAGTTGGTGCAGAAATGATAATGAAGGAACCAGCGTTGATGTTTCAGTCATAAATAATTTAAGACCTGCTGAGTTTGACGAAGATCAAGTCGAATATGATGCTGATACAGATGATGATGAGGCTTACATAAATGATGGTCATGTTGCTCCTTTGGTACAAGATGAATTGGACGGTGACCATGTATTCTTTGTGTAGGCTGTCTCTGCACTGTTTGGCTTAAATGTTTTGCCATGAACATGGACACATTTTTGTGCTTGAAAGATTATGTAATAATATAATTTTAATTTAAATTATCCAAAGTTTTAGTGTTTAGTGATTTTGAATTTCCATGCTAAATGTACTAGTGAAATTGCGTCTTATATGAGTTCTTAATTGATTATTAAGTACTGTCACCTGTTGCAACATAAGTAAAATGCTAAGTGCTCACCAAACTGAGATACTGGACCAAAAATGAATTACAGTCCTAAGAAAATTGCAATAGTGATCAAGGGTCACGGCCCATGAGACCCGTTAAGCTACGCTATGAATGGCTCGTTGCAAAAAAACTTGTTCATTTTTGCAACAGCAGGGTGATTGTTGCTTTACGTTTAACCTATTACCATACGATCCAAATTGTCGCAGTAAACAATAGGTATTGCCGCAGGATAAAATTGAGACAAAAAACATATGATATTGCCAGACGAAAATTTTGGTTGCAATAGTTAGGTATTTTTTTGCAACAATATTTGTAACTACCGCAACACAATACAGATGTTGCAATATATGACTGAATATCACCATGAATTCTTATTTCGTTGTAATACCATGTCTCTAAGGCAACAAAATGAGTGCATCGCGCAACGAAAATACTCTGTCGCAAAAATGCGATTGTATCACAACAGCAGTACAAATCGTGGCAATAGGAGGCCTCGACCGCAACAAAACGATAATTTATCGCGACCAAAAAGAGTCGTGGAAATATGAGTGCCCTATCACCACAACCGGCGAGTTCGACGTAATTTGTGACTATATCGCAACGAAAAAACCCGTAGCTATATATTTCGTTCCAAGAGACCGGTTTTCTTGTAGTGCGCGGAAGCACTGGCCAAATATTTGCCGGAAGCCATGGCCACGGTGCGTTTGCTTTTTCCTCCCGCCATTGGAGCTCATTCTCGCAGAGGAAGGTGGGCGCTCTAGAGGAGGAAGAAGATGAATAGAGCCAGGGAAAGTAACTTTTCCCTAAGACCCACTCTTTATACTGTCGCTGGGCCACTGTGAGCCGTTGATCTGCGTGGAAGAAGCACACGTGGCGTGCATCCTGACTGCCACACGCCGGACTGAAACAAAGAGGCGGAGGGCGGTTACTCCGCATGATCTTTAACGCAAGATCGTGCGTAATTACTGCACGTCCAGCGGGAAAGCCGGCGCACAACGATACGTCTCCGGTCAAAAGCTGACAAGGTGTGCTCTATACGTCTGCCTCACTGCATCATGTCCCATCGGGAGCAGGCGAGTGCGCGGTGACGTCATCGCACAACTCATAAAACGAAATCTCTTTCGTATGAACCCAGAGGAAAAACTCACCTCGCTCGAGTATTGTAAAATGGAAACAGTGACACTCGCCAATATCAAGAACAAGAGGTAGCACTCGCTGCGCAGCTAGGAGAGAATCGTGAGTACGCGGCTCCCGCAAATACCACAACTCCACATTACGATGTATGAACACATCACTCAACAAATCCCGGGTCGTTCGGTCGTCGTGGCACATACGGATGCCGTATTCTTCGAATACGAAGGTAAGACCCAAGGATCTATCCTGTGGGTCTGGAATCGCACTCAAGCTGCATCCTCCAGTAAAATTTCCGTGTCAACGACACGAAGAAAAATCCTAGCGGGCGTGCCAGGTGCCCCCTTTAAGGTTAAATTCGACTCGACAAGTCCTCCACGGCCTAGTCACAATGATCACCTAGCAGGATTCGAGAAGGAGGTCTTCTGGAGAGCCAAGCGACTGAGCCATACCCTTCTGTGAAAAAAGCCGACGCGAGGCGCATTATCGCTCGATACTCGAGCATATTCCATACAGGGTACACACCCTTTAAGTCAAAAGCTTGACTCTTCAGTCGCGAGATCCATAAGCAAGTCTTTGAGTATTTACTCGACTATTCTCAGTCGAACAAACACTCGGGAGCTATTGACGTGGGGATGACCCCCGGGTCTATCGGATAAGCCTACCCGATCTGAGTCCCAGCACTAAAGCCCAGTACGAAGAGCTACCCCATGGTTCTAGAAGGTCCAGCAGCGGCCCACCCGCAAGACTTGCGGGTCAATATGGAAGGTTTCCACCGACTAGAACTAGGGTTTGTAACACCACCACCCGAGTACGGCTTGAGACCCAGACACCTATTTAAGGGCTGGGAGAGCCGCCCGAGGGAGGACATCCAATCTAGGTTTTGACACCATTGTAGCCGCAACTCGAGATCCAATCTCTCGACCTGCGCACTCGCCATTGTAAGAAAACACCATAATACAAAGACATACAAGCAGGAGTAAGGGTATTACCTCCATGAGGGCCCCGAACCTGGGTAAAATCATGCCCCTGTTAGCCGTCGTATCCGCCAGCGCCTACATCGTTCCTTACTCGAAACCCTATCGGCTCACCCGAGGGATTTGTTGATATGGATCATCGACACCTAGAGAGCGTCAAAGGCTGGGAAGAAGATGGGCAGATGCGGGGTGAAGGCGAACAACCCGAAGAACATCGATTCTAAAGGAGTCGACAAGTTGCAACTCACGGAGTTGGAAGCCGACAAGATAGTGACTCCAGCGCGTGTCTTTCGCACGGACGGCGGCAACTGTCGTGGGGCTACCACGACAGATCCGTTATATGACATACTCAGGTTTCGTGAAGAGAAAGAGAGATACACGCTGGTGAACTCGACGGCTAAAAAAGAGAAGAAACACGTTTTACCCGGATTCAACGCCCTCGTGGAGGTAAAACCGTTCCTGCTTTTCTGATCTTTATTGATTTGAAGGTTACAAGGTGCAACAATGACCATTGCGCAGATTGAATTCCCTGCTAGACCAATGGAGCGTTTGGTGGCTAGGTCACAAATTGCGTGAAGTGTCTCCTACTCGGCAACCCCTCACAACCTTTACATACAA
Source organism: Alopecurus myosuroides (assembly GCA_028641055.1). Lineage (NCBI taxonomy): Eukaryota > Viridiplantae > Streptophyta > Magnoliopsida > Poales > Poaceae > Alopecurus > Alopecurus myosuroides. The sequence goes on along the minus strand of JAPCYS010000379.1, from coordinate 12,128 downwards.
GACTAGGTATCGTGGTCGTATCCAAGTAGGTTTACATGTTAGATACGTAAAAAGGTAGGTTTTTTCTTTAGCAGTCGTTTGAACGATTCATCAGTAGGTCGGTTCTAGGCCTTGTCGAGGTTAGGCTTTGAGTTGATGAATGGGCCGTGGAGTAGGCCTTAAGACGGTTAATACTTGGTAGGCCCATGGCGCAGACCCGGCGAGTGTGCCCACGTCAGCAGTAACCAGGAATGTGGTGACGGACCCCGGAACTTTGGCCAATGAGTCTGTTCACCCTATCTGATGTCTTGCTTTGTACTGGAATGTTGCAACAAGTTGGTCAATCACAGGTAAAAGAGACTAGTGGCGTTATTCTTCTTCGGTTTTTTTTGTGAAGGAGAAATGCATCATGTCATTGGGTATCGGCAGTGAATGTAAAATATGGTAGTTGTGTACTTTGATTATTGAATTATGAACACAAATTTGATAAGACAATCAACAATATGGTACACTTACGGGCAAAACCTTACGGAATTGACTTTCAACGTTCCTTGTTGATTACTACTGTAATAACTAGACTAGATAGGAACAAGGCTTGGGATATAGATAATTACATCGAAGCTAGCGATACTTTGGTTAATACTACATCTTCCTTTTTCTTTGTCGGGGCCTTGAAACCTCAACTTTCTCATCCAAATCAAATCTTTGTATTGCCGAGTTTGGGCATCATAGCAGCTAAGATGGTCGTCCGGTGTGCATTGAAAAAACATGTTTCCGTCGAGAAACTCGGCTATTGGACGAGGAGATAGGTCGCAGGCGGGAAACATGGAGATGTCGATGACATGACGCCTATACCACATTGGCTGATTGACACCGCTCACGAAGTCTGCGCACATCCACATCTCGAGCGCATGTCCGTCGCGTCTCAGGTGAGCCATGCAGAGCTCTCCACGCAGCTCCGCCAAGCTACATGTCCGGTGGATCCTCCGAGGTGTGATCACAAGGCTGAATGACTCGTCCTCCAACCTGAAGCAAACCAAACACAGCCCGGCTACGTCGTCGTCATCCATGTGAACCTCCTCATCATCGACAATCCAAAACAGGTGGCCCTTGCAGTGAGTTGCTGTCCTCCCGGCATCGACAGGGTATGGAGGTTGCGCTGCGGTTTCCCTCCATTGTCGGTCGGTCCCAATACTGAAAACCTCCGTGCAGAGGTTATGGTTGTGGCTACTACTACTAGTATCCATGGTGAGCAAGTCTAAGGAGCGGCGGAAGAGGCGGACAACCTTATAGGTGCCAGAGCAGAGGTCATGGCCAAGGCCAAACGTTTGTTGTCTGTAGAAGTCATCTGGTTGTCGTCCAGCCGGCACCACCCAACAGGGGCTCAAAGGCAGATCGAGGACGCGGCGTGTGGCCGGGTTGAGCACGCGCACCGTGGTTTCTGACGGCACCAGCACCAGGCCATCACAATGGGTGAACTTGTGCACCAGTTCTCCTGGCGAGAACAACCACGACGAGGGAGGGGCGTACACAAGGGAGCTCGCCAAGTCGCTCTGGCCTTCCTCCCACCGGTACCAACCCGTGTAGGTGGATCCGGCTCTGGACGCGATCTCGGGCGCGATGAGCAGCCACGGCTCCTTGCGCCGCTGGCGGCGGAGGTGCGCGCGGGCGAAAGACGGGTCATCGGAGATGGTGTCGCGCCACCCTTTGCAGACACGTCTGAACCGCTGCAGCACCCCGATGGGCAGCCGGGACAGGATCTCCGACACCAGCTCGTGAGGCATGTGCGGCGGCCTCGTGGCCGGACGGATCTCCCACAAATTTCTAGGCGCCATGGCCGCCCTCGATCGATCCACGGAGGCACGGACGCAGGGATACTACCTCCTTAGGTCTTTCTTTCTTGTATCCATCCATCCATCAGCCGATACACGCTTCTGCCCATATGTACTGCTAGCCGCCACGAATCGATCTACAGGATTTTTTTTTTCTCTCGCCCAAACTAAAAATCATTTCTATTCTTCTTTTTTCTTGTAATCATTTCTCGACTCGTACTATTCCATATTTTTTTTCTTTTGAATTTTAAACCATTTACCATAATAGACAAGCAAGTCGGCTAATTAAAAATCTTCCAGTCCTTTACCCCGGTAAAAAAAAGTGCGTCAAAAACTTGCTGCCACCAAGTTACATTGTTACATCATCCACGAGGGTTTGCAAAAGGAAGCTAGAGGGTTCATCGACCTAATTACAAGAATTATGACACGTAAAGCAAGACCGTTGGTGAGCAGCCATGTTACACTCTCTCGTACAATGGCCAAACTCCACCCTCCCAATTGCGCTTGGCATAGATCGCTTTCGCTTCGTTGCACATTTGCACTTGGCCAGCACAATAATTGATTACCCCTGATGAATCTGATTCTGCTTCGATGGTATTAGCTCCTATACTTAGACCCTATTTGTTTGATGGTCTGCTTCTACTTTTAGGGTCTAAAAGGTATAGCCCAACCAAACAACATCAAATAGAAAAGCGCCGCCTATAAGAGCCAACCGAAAATGTAAAGAAGCGGAAGCGGGATGGGAGCTACTTCCCGCAGCATACTACTCAACTAGCGGAACGTTTCTGTTACTAGACACTAGATTACTCGTTGCGCCAAATGGCGCAAGGAAGTCCGATTTGTTCCGGATTGGTTACGAAACAAAAAAAAACTTGTAAATTTTATTGCAACAATACGTGGCGAAAGTGTAATAAAAAATAAAAAATGGCAAACCGTAAGTACAAAATAGATACTACAAACAGGAGTATCGGAGGCCAAATTCCTGCATTATCCAAATACAATGAATAGGTACATGTCAAAAATAAAGTTTACAATGTCAAAAAACCATCACTTGGTAGAGTCAATCTGATATGGAGTTGGACCCCTAGATTGGCCCGATCTTCACGAATCGACGAAGAACGAACGAAGAACACGAAAAACGGTAAGAACACGGGATGGGAGATCGAGGGGAAACATGGGGGAACGAGGGCAACACGCAAATCGGGATAAATCGCAAGAGCCGAAAGATCCAACTTCCCGTCAACTAAGCCCCGAGGGCCGCCTACGGAACAATCGATCCAACTGAACTCACCTTGATACAAACCGTCTCACACCCGTAGCCGGTACCACTACGCCAATAGAACCTCAAGATAACGAGAGGAAGATTGGACAACTCTTGACTGAAACCCGATAGGGAGAGGACAAGTAGTTGGGATGTGCCTTGATACGATCCTCGACGGAGTCGGAGGAGTAGCCTTGATACGTTCCTCGGTACACACCGGAGGAGTAGTTCCTCAAAGAGGGATACAAGAGAGCTGAGCTCCAAATGTTCTAAATTCAACTCTAAAAACCTAGATCTAGCTCGGGGTCGTCCTTATATAGCCGGGGGTCGAAGCAGGTGAAACCGGCTCATTTGCGGCCATTTTCGGGTCCACCTCGGCCTAGGGGCCGGCCTGGCCGGCCTGGAACCCGGCCTGGGGCCAGGGTGGGCGCCTGGAGGAGGAGGCCGGCCTGGGGCCGGGGTGGGGAGGAGGCAGGCCGGCCCCCAGGCCGGCTGGCTCTATTGGGTGCCCGGCCTGGGGTCGGGGTGGGGAGGAGGGAGGCCGGCCTCCAGGCCGGCTGCCTCTGTTGGGGGTCCGGCCTAGGGGGAGGATGAGGCCGGCCTGGCCGGCCCCCGAGGCCGGGAGGGGCTCCTTTCCCCCTATCTTCTCCGCCGGGACTCCGATTGCGATGCCGTTTCTTCCGCCCTCCTTCGTATCTTCTTGCGCATCATTTTGGGTGCTTTCCGGGGCCTCCGTGGTGGGTTTGAACCTGAGTACGCAAAGTGTGGAACCATGAGGTAGCGCACCATTCTCCACATGACCGAAAGCATAGAACGAGAGGAGCGAGTTCACCTTATCTTGGATGGCCTTTGCGTGTGATCTTGTCATCGGTGCACTTGGTGGAGTTGGGTGGGCTACATCATCTCCCCCCCCCTTGAAAAAGATTCGACCTCGACTCGGCGTCGTCTTCATCACTTGGGTATCCATGGAAGGGAGAGAGGTCCTTGACATTGAAGGACTTGTGGACGAGGTACTTGGATTGCGGTAAGTCGAGCTTGTAGGCGTTGTTGTTGATGCGCTTGATGACCTTGAAGGGACCGTCACCTCTTGGCTTGAGCTTGGAGTTGCGTTCTTCGGGGAACCGGTCCTTGCGCAAGTGTAGCCACACGAGGTCACCTTCTTGGAACACCATGGGTTTCTTGTTCTTGTTCATGATAGAGGCTCGGTGCTCAGAATGCTTCTCAAGCGTAGCTCTTGTGGAGTCGTGCAGCTTCTTGATGTAGTCGGTGCGCTTGTCGATATCCATGTTTGCTCGCTCGCGTAGAGGCAAAGGGAGTATGTCGAGGGCGGTGTTGGGGTTGAAGCCGTAGACGATCTCGAAGGGACTCTTCTTGGTAGCTTGATGGAGAGCACGGTTGTAGGCGAACTCGGCGTGTGGGATGCATTCCTCCCAATTCTTCAAGTTGGGCTTGATCAATGCTTGAAGTAGTGAAGAGAGTGTGCGGTTGACGACCTCGGTTTGTCCATCCGTTTGTGGGTGATAGGCGGTGGAGAAGAGTAGCTTGACGCCGAGCTTGGCCATCAATGTCTTCCAAAAGTAGGAGGTGAACTTGACGTCGCGGTCCGAGACAATGGAAGTAGGTACACCATGTAAACGCACAATTTCCCTGAAAAACAAAGTAGCAACATGTGAAGCATCGTTGGTTCGGTTGCAAGGAATGAAATGTGCCATCTTAGAGAAACGATCCACAACTACAAAGATTGAATCCATGTTGGTTTTAGTTCGTGGAAGGCCTAACACAAAGTCCATGCTAATATCACTCCAAGGTGCATGTGGGATAAGTAATGGCATGTATAGACCATGGGGGTTGGAAGTGGACTTAGCTCGGAGGCATGTAGAACATCTCTTGACGTGTCTCTCAACTTGATGCTTCATTTTGGGCCAATAGTAGTTGGTAGAGAGCATGGCATAGGTCTTGTCGCGTCCAAAGTGTCCCATGAGGCCTCCTTCATGTGATTCCTTCAATAACAACAAACGAAGAGAGGACTCGGGGATACACAATTTGTTAGCCTTAAACAAGAAACCTTTGTGAAGATAGTAATCATCGAAACCTCGGTTAGGCAAGCATTTCTCAAATATAGGACCAAAGAAAGTATCGGAAGCATATAAGTCTTTGATCTCATCCAAACCAATCACATTGATGTCAAGACGTGTAAGAAGGCATTCTTTCCTAGACAAGGCATCGGCTACCACATTCTCTTTACCTTTCTTGTACTTAATGACATAAGGAAAAGATTCAATGAATTCAACCCACTTAGCATGCCTCTTGTTCAAATTGGTTTGGCTTTTCAAATATTTCAATGATTCGTGATCGGAATGAATGACAAATTCTTTTGGCCAAAGGTAGTGTTGCCAAACTTCTAGCACTCTAACCAAAGCAAAAAAGTTCCTTATCATAGATAGGGTAATTGAGTTTAGCACCATCAAGTTTTTCACTATGGTAAGCAACGGGGCGTCCGTTTTGCATGAGAACGCCACCAATTCCTATACCACTAGCATCACATTCAATCTCAAAAGTTTTCTCAAAATACGGTAAGACAAGCAAAGGGGCTTCGGTTAAGCATTTCTTAAGTATGTCGAAAGCTTTTTGTTGCGCATTGCCCCAAACAAAAGGTACATTCTTTTTGGTAAGTTCATTCAAAGGGCAACCAATAGTTGAAAAATCTTTGACAAAGCGGCGATAGAAACCGGCAAGGCCATGAAAGCGCCTTATCTCACGCACGGAGGTAGGGTTGGGCCAATTCCTAATTGCCTCAATCTTCTTGTTATCTACTTCAATACCATTGGAAGAGATCACAAAACCCAAGAAAACAAGCTTGTTGGTGCAAAAATTGCATTTGGAAAGATTGGCGAAAAGTTTTGCGTTGCGAAGAGCCAACAATACTTGTGAAACATGATCAAGGTGATCTTCCAAAGATTTGCTATAAATGAGAATATCGTCGAAGTAAACCACAACAAATTTGCCAATGAAAGGACGAAGAACTTCATTCATGAGACGCATGGAAGTAGATGGGTCATTCGAAAGACCAAAAGGCATAACAAGCCATTCATACAAACCAAGTTTTGTTTTGAAAGCCGTTTTCCATTCATCACCTATACTCATACGAATTTGATGGTAACCACTTTTAAGATCAATTTTGGAAAAGATAGTAGCACCACTCAATTCATCAAGCATGTCATCGAGCCTAGGAGTAGGATGTCTATATCTAACGGTGATAGCATTGATAGGGCGACAATCCATACACATGCGGGAAGTAGAATCTTGCTTTGGAACAAGGATAACCGGCACGGCACAAGGGCTAAGGGATTCGCGAATAAAACCTTTTTCTAGTAGCTCTTGGATTTGGCGCTCAATCTCCTTAGTCTCCTCGGGGTTGGTGCGGTAAGGAGCGCGGTTTGGAAGGGGCGCGCCCGGAATGAGGTCAATATGGTGCTCGATTCCTCGAAGGGGAGGAAGGCCCGGAGGGAGCTCATCGGGAAAGACGTCTTCAAATTCCTGCAACAAAGGCAACAAAGATGGAGGAAGATTTGTCATGTCGTTAGTTTCAAGTGCTTCCCCTTTGCACAATAGGACAAAGTGAAGTATGGTTGGGTCATCTCTTAGCTCTCGCATGTCTCTTTTGGTGGCAAGTAAGGCAAAGCCTTTGGCATCACTCGGAATTTTTCCACTAATATTTTGCTTGTGGCTCTCACTCACTTTTTGGTGGATCACTCTCTCACCACTCATCTCACGAGATTTGAGCTCTTCTTTTCTATGTGCAAGAGTCTTGGCGTTGTCGGCGATCACTTGGCTAGGAGACATGGGACAAAGAACAAATGTCTTGTTATTCCACTTGAAGCTATAGTGATTGGTACGCCCATCATGGATAGCACTCTTGTCGTATTGCCAAGGTCGACCAAGAAGAAGATGACACACGGTCATAGGAACAACATCACAATCTACCGTGTCTTCATAGGGACCAATCTTGAAATTCACGGTGACCATGTGTTGAATCTTGAAGGTACCGGAGTCACTAAGCCATTGGACATGGTATGGATGAGGATGTTGCTTGTAAGGCAATTTGAGTTTGTCGCAAAGCTCTTTGCTAGCCAAGTTGTGGCAACTTCCACCATCGATGATGACCTTGATTGACTTTCCATCAATACCGGCTCTTGTTTGAAAGAGATTGCACCGTTGATCTTGCTCATCTTGAGGAGAAGAAGTGAGGACTCTTGTGACCACTAGCGATGGATTCTTGTCCTCATCGCAATACACACTTTCTTCATCATCATTGGGGACGTCCAAAGAGTTGAGAGCAACTTGATGCAAGGCATAGTATTCGCCTTCGCTCATAGAATCACGTTCACCGTCTTGGTTGACAATCATGATCATCGTGTTGGAACATTCAAAGGACTTGTGTCCACTACCGCCACACTTGAAGCAAGTAATAGTGCTTGAGTTGACTTGAGGAGCACTTGAGGATGAGGTGGGAGGCGCCTGCTTCTTGAATGGTTGGGAAGACTTGTTGGGAGCACTAGAGGCTCGAGTGTTGCTCTTGGTGGTAGTTGGAGGAGGAACTTGTGTCATTGGAGATGAGGATGATGGTCTTGAGTTGAAGAAAGACTTTTGATTGCTATACTTGAGATCTTCCGCAATTTGGCATTCCGCCTTGAGAGCTTGGTGGACAAAGGACACAATGTTGTCATACGGTTGATACTCGACGATCTTCCTTATAGGATAGTTGAGGCCATTGAGGAAGCGGGCCATTGTTTGCTCTTGAGATTCTATCACATGAGCTCGAATCAGAGATGTCTCCATTTCCTTGTAGTACTCATCAACGGACTTCACACCTTGACGAAGTTCTTGGAGCTTCTTGAAGAGGTCACGCTTGTAGTGAGGAGGAACGAATCTAGCATGCATGAATTGCTTCATCTCATTCCAAGTGGCAATATGAGCAATGCGATTGCGGACTCGTTCGGCTTGTAGACGATCCCACCATAAGAGTGCATAGCCTTCGAATTCGAAAGATGCTAGAGCAACCATCTTCTTGTCGGTGAAGTTGTGAATGCCGAAGATCTTGTCAACCTTGAGAGCCCAAGCAAGATAGTCTTCGGGATCATTCTCACCATTGAACTTTGGGACATTGAAACGAAGAGCACTCATGTTGTTGTCCTCTTGCGGACGATGGGGACGCTCATGTTGGCGCTCATGGGGGTCTTCATCATAAATGGGAGGTGAATCATCATAGGGGTCATCCTCATTGTCTTGGCGGTGGCGATCATGATGGGGAGGATGACGCCGGTGGTCATTAGGTGGTGGTGGAAGGTGGTGACGGAGCCTAGCTTCACGGTGTTCACTATCATCATGGCCATTGTGATGTTGTCGAGGACGTTCTTGTTCTTGGCGATCATTGTTGTTGGGACGCGCATGGCGCCTAGGTGGCCTTCGATGTTGACGAGCATCTTCCACGAAATCATTGTGGCCATAGTCTTGAGCGTGGCCTTGTGGAGGTGGAGGATGATGGTGTTGTCGAAGGTCCGGGCGTTGCGGTTGTTGAAGAGGGTCACCACGGCCTTGGCGATGTCGAGGTGGTAGTGATGGCGAGCTATCCTCATACCAATTGCGTCGCGGAGGTTGTTGAGGTTGTGGAGGAGGTGGTGGTGGTTGTTGAGGTTGTCCACCCTCCTCCACGTTGTGGCGATCATGGCGATCGTGGCGATCATGGCGACGAGGTTGGTGAGGATCTTGATTGCGGTGGCTTGAGCAACGAGACCTTGAGGACGATGATGAATGACGGAGATTGGAAAGATTAGCCAAGTTGATGTTGATGCGCGTCATTTGATCATTCAATCGAGCCTCTTGCTCTTGGAGTCGGCGCTCATAGCGTTGCAACCCGTCCTTGACGAGTTCGCGGAATTGGAAGTGGTCATTGTGGGTGACGAAGTTGGCGTAAGCATTGTCGTTGTAGAATGGATTGCCTTCGTCTTCCGATCTCGGACATGTGAATACTCCTTCCCTATCCATCTCAAAAACACACACAAGGGTGATATTGAAGAAATGGACGTCTCACTTACCCAACGTTACCTTTCTTGGTCGTATTGAGGCTAGTGGACGAGCCTAGGTGTAGGGCGGTATGTCAAGAGCGAATCCAAAAAGATCGAAAGAAACCGCAAACGACAACACACACACTTTATATGAAAGGCAAATAGGTTAGGAAAGTGGCGAGGAAAAATCGACAAAACCGAAGAAAAGTTTGTTGTAAATCGTGGAGAAAATTCAAAGAAAAGTTAGCACAAAACCCAAACCTATAGGATGGAAATATGGTGGAACACACACACGCAAGGGAAAAATGGGGTTAGTGCGACCAATGGACGAGCGTAGAACGAAATGGCTATAACGTAGACGAATGCTCAATGCCACACTAACTCAAAGAGGACGCTAGCTCAAACCGCAAATTTGAAAAGGCAACAAGATTCGCACCGTGGCAATCGGTCACTCTTTCTCTTTTGCGACGCAATGCTACATGTTCCTACAATGGAAAGCAATTGGCACCGATCCTTTTGCTTCTTTTTCTATTTTCTCTTTTTTTTTTGATTTTCTCTTTTTGATGGATTCCAAAGTGCCAATGCCTACTCGGTAGCTAATCTCTCACAAGCGCTAACCTCGCACTCTCGATGCCACAAATGCGATGCCAAGCGGTGTAAAAAGAACTAGTCCGATAGGTAAGTAACACAATGGGGTGGGGTGGTGCAAGCGGAAGCAGGTTATACCTCTCTTATTGATGATCACGGACTTGCGGCCGTGGGGGAGTCGATGTCGTCGCGATCCGTTGATGTGGAAGCGTAGGTGATGTCGTGTGCGTCGCGTAGCACTTTGTTGCACTCAATTCGGATAAAAAACGACAAAGAAAAACAAGTTTCAAAATCTGTCGGGAAATCGAAGAGCTGAGATTTTGGCTCAAATTCGAAATTCCTTCAAAATCAAGAAAAAAATTGGGCGAATTTGGGAAAAGTGGCTGAATGGAAAGAAGGGGAATGGTATTTGGCAACAAATCTGTGAAGCAAAACCACGAAAAACTCAACGAATCAACATATCGGTCGAAATCCCTTTGAGGCTATTTTTGTGAAATTTTCGAATTTATGGTGGATAGAAGAAAAATTGGTGGTAGGGGAGGGGATGGGGTGTCGGATTTGTGTCAATCTAGCTCTGGATACCAGATGATATGGAGTTGGACTCCTAGATTGGCCCGATCTTCACGAATCGACGAAGAACGAATGAAGAACACGAAGAACGGTAAGAACACGGGATGGGAGATCGAGGGGAAACGTGGGGGAACAAGGGCAACACGCAAATCGGGATAAATCGCAAGAGCCGAAAGATCCAACTTCCCTTCAACTAAGCCCCGAGGGCCGCCTACGGAACAATCGATCCAACTGAACTCACCTTGATACAAACCGTCTCACACCCGTAGCCGGTACCACTACGCCAATAGAACCTCAAGATAACGAGAGGAAGATTGGACAACTCTTGACTGAAACCCGATAGGGAGAGGACAAGTAGTTGGGATGTGCCTTGATACGATCCTCGACGGAGTCGGAGGAGTAGCCTTGATACGTTCCTCGGTACACACCGGAGGAGTAGTTCCTCAAAGAGGGATACAAGAGAGCTGAGCTCCAAATGTTCTAAATTCAACTCTAAAAACCTAGATCTAGCTCGGGGTCGTCCTTATATAGCCGGGGGTCGAAGCAGGTGAAACCGGGGGTGAAAATGGGTCATTTACGGCCATTTTCGGGTCCACCTCGGCCTAGGGGCCGGCCTGGCCGGCCTGGAACCCGGCCTGGGGCCAGGGTGAGCGCCTGGAGGAGGAGGCCGGCCTAGGGCCGGGGTGGGGAGGAGGCAGGCCGGCCCCCAGGCCGGCTGGCTCTGTTGGGTGCCCGGCCTGGGGCCGGGGTGGGGAGGAGGGAGGCCGGCCTCCAGGCCGGCTGCCTCTGTTGGGGGTCCGGCCTAGGGGGAGGATGAGGCCGGCCTGGCCGGCCCCCGAGGCCGGGAGGGGCTCCTTTCCCCCTATCTTCTCCGCCGGGACTCCGATTGCGATGCCGTTTCTTCCGCCCTCCTTCGTATCTTCTTGCGCATCATTTTGGGTGCTTTCCGGGGCCTCCGTGGTGGGTTCGAACCTGAGTACGCAAAGTGTGGAACCATGAGGTAGTGCACCATTCTCCACATGACCGAAAGCATAGAACGAGAGGAGCGAGTTCACCTTATCTTGGATGGCCTTTGCGCGTGATCTTGTCATCGGTGCACTTGGTGGAGTTGGGTGGGCTACATCACAATCTAAGTTAGAGCAACAATATTCCCATCGGAGTGCTCTATTATCCAACAACACTACGAAGATCAAACGAAAGTCAGTTGTTATTTTTTTCATTCTGGTCAAGGTAATAAAATAGAGAATAGAGACATTTCTCCTAAGTTGGTGCTCCGTATGCAACATGAAGGCATCTCAAATACCATAGACTAACCATAATTCCGAAAAATGTAATTGCAACACTTGCAAAGCTGCCACTATCAAAACTCTGGATTTTGAAACGCAAAATTAGTATTTTCTCCCTTAGGTCGATTTGATATCTTATAGAAAATGATATTTTGCAGAAATAAAAACATACCCATAGGTAGAAGTTCGAAAATGAGAACTCCGGGGCCACAACTATCTATGTTAGACTGATTTATATCACAGGGATCGTAAACTATAATGTAGATTCTGAATGTCTCACACTGAATAAAACAACAGTGGAGCATGTCACACACACCAAAGATCAAACTTTCCCTACAGACCATCGGCTCAATAGTGAACAATGTCCATCACTACAATAGTCAAAAAGATCCTGCTTGACAAATTTAACAGTCCTCTGAAAGTGATAGGAACATATGAATTTCAGTGCCATTGATAAAGAAATAAATAAAGTGCTCCCATATTATTATTACACATATAGACAAGAATTATTTTAACAACAGATATTATTGTTTGCATGCCTCTTCAA